>CAUYPO010067470.1:0-19805 GCA_963574435.1 Cheirogaleus major | reverse complement strand
GATGTTGAACATATTTTGCATACTGCTATTGAATTTCTCCAAAATCTAATTTAACTATAATGTTAACTCATATATTTATAGAACTACATTATTTTTTCTTTTTCTTTTATTTTTTTATTTTTTTATTTTTTCTTTTTAGAGTTAAATTTGAGTTAAAGGTGAGCCTTGGTGACTTGAACTCCTAGTCATTAATTCTGTTGCCAACAATTCAAATGTTTATAATATTATATTATAGTGGTTGGAACACCATTCATATTTTTATTCAAAAGGGAACAGTGTTATATAAATATTTAAAAAATATTTGGTAATCATTTTGCCAGTCTAGGCTTCAAATATTAAAAAACAATTGATGCTTAACAAATGGACTTGCCAAGCCTGATATCTATTTTTGCTACGCTCTTAAGTTTCAGATAGAATATTCAATTTTATTTCATTTGTCTTATTTTTAAAGTAACTCTAGTCATGAATGACAGCAACAGCATTGCTATCAATAATAATAATGAATATAATAATTTGTTCTTATATTGTGCTTATTATATTCCAAAACTATACTTAATATTTTATACATATTAGTTCACTCCCAAAGGACCCCATGAGGTAGATACTATTACACTCATTTTAGCATTGAGAAAACTGAGAGTGAATGGTAGACTTGTGATTTGAACTCTTAAACCCTAGCTTCAGCGCCCACTCATCCATATCTACTATGTTATGAAACACAAGATTTAACTCATATAATATCTGGTTTGATATTTATTACATTGACACTATATGACGTATTTAAATATATCCTTACATTAAATTACATGTTCATATCTGTATTCATCAATTTAATGCTAGCTGCTATAACTGACAAAATTCTCCAAATTTCAGTGACTAAACGCAATCCACTTCTCACTCACATGAAGTCCAAAATGTATTCCCTGACTGGCTGGGGGCTTCGCATGTAGTATTCTAGGGACTCAGGCTCCTTCCAATCACGGAGATCTAGGGCCTTGAAGTCTTTTGCATCCAGACAGTAGAGAAGGAAAGGGAGAGCATGCATGGGAAGCTGCTATTGGCCAGTAATAGAGTTGCATTTTATCACCATGCATTTCCCATTGCCCAGAACTCAGTCACAGGGGCAAGGAAAGCTTGGAAATGCTGTTTTGCTTTGTGCCCCAAAGAAGGGAAAACTGGATTGGTGATCAGCTGGCCAATATCTGCCACATCCATCTTTACCTATCTTTCTAGTGAATGTTCTACTTATATTTCTGATTACAAAATTAATATTTATTCAACTATATCTTTTGTCATTTTTAGAGACTCCATATGCCTACCTCAAAGTGATTGATACCAGTACATAAAAGGGTCTTATGAAAGTATAGTAGGATTGGAAAAATGGCCAAATTCTGGCCAGAGGGGAGATTTTCAGTGTCAAGGGAAGGAGATAGTAAATGTAGTATTCCATCAGGTTTCTACTGATGTTTCTTTTTCTCTTAATAAGGAGGATTTATCTGTTAAATTCTTATTTTCTTATCTGTCTCAGTTACAAGAAATTAAGCTTCCCTGAGAACTTACAGAATTCCTTGAGGAATTATGATTATATAAATTGATACAGAGAAAGCACCCAGGATATTCTGTTTGTTAATTAAGTATTAATTTATATGTTCCAAGTCATCCGTCAGTATCCAAGGGGGATTGGTTCCAGAATCTCTTGCCAACATCAAAATTCATGAATGCTCAAGTCTCTTGTATAAAATGGTGTAGCATTTGCATATAACTCATGCACATCTGCTTATACTTTAAGTCATCTGTAGATTATGTATGATATCTAATAAGATACAAATGCTATATAAATAGTGGTTATAATATTTTTAATTTATATTTTTAATTAGTATAGTGTTATTTTTGATTTTTTAAAATATGTTTTTTCTGTGGTTACTTGAATCCATATATGTGGAACCTGTGGATAGGGAGATCTGATTAATAGATACTTGTTGATAATTGTTTGAGCAATACTGGTGTTTAATTTTGAAGTGAAAAAGAAGATCCAAACTATGAATTTAAATTCAATAAAGGCTTACAGAAAGGTAGTACTGTTTTCCTTTGATATTTGCGTTTGAAGGTATGTATGTGGAAAATGGCTGATTGTAGGGCAATGCTTTTTGACATATAAAACACATGAACCTTTAGATTATAAATATAAAACCTGAGAAGCAAGACTCAGGCATTATAATATGATTGTTTTTAGATCCTAGGACAAAATAAAAACAAAATTACTTTCACATTCCCCTTCAGAAGTAAAATCAGAAGAATAAGAAGGCAAGAAGAGTGTGATAACTAACAAATGACAATATTCCTTTGGTTATTTTATTGACATGTGGGTTTACTTATGATCAACCAACAAGTCAGACATAATATTATCCTTTAAAACCATAAATTAAATTTTCTATAAACCTTTCTAACCCATCTATAAAATGCCCTAACCATATTATCTTACTTTACTTCTAATTAATTACACAATAAAATACTACCTATTAAAAACATATCTTAAATTATGATATTAAGAAATACTATTACAGGGCCAAAATCCTTTATTTGGTATCAGAAATGTTTAAAACTTAAAATTTTTTAGATTTAGAAACTATATAGTTTGAAATACTACAAAAGCACCCATAAAATATATTATTTCTCCAGAAAGTCATATGACTATAATATATAAATAAATAAAATAAAATATAAAAATAAAATATATAAATAAAGACCATCAATAGCTTCACTGCCATTCAGGTTAGGTTTTGCCAAAAGTGAGTTTTCCACAAATTAATGCAAAAATTTTTATTTTTCAGAGCAATTTGGATTTCAAATTGTGAAAGAGGAACTATAGGCTCATAACACCATTGATTATTCAGTGTTTAAATTAGATATTGTTTCTAAGCTGCCTGATAATGAAGCAATTTTAATGGATTACAATTATTTAAAGGCCACAAAATTTTCAAATAACTATTATATAGTCAATTCAAAAACAATGTTTTGGTTTTTTCCAGTATAGCATATAAGGAGTTTAGAAGTTGTCACTTTATACTAACCATTAAAAAACTGAACAGATAAAAATCAACTCTTCTTGGATATATCAGAGAAGTGAGGTCACAGGGAAAACTTCTGTCCAAAATATCAGAGAGACAAACAGGTGGGTAGAGAGAATCACAACTTACTGAAACAGTAAGCACTTTCATGAGAAACACTACTGTAGAAGGAAAACCTAAGCTGTAATTGACAAATTTCTGGAAACTCAGCATGGACAAGTCTGAGAAATAAAAACTCCAAGGGAATCTAATCATAGAGAACTCCTCACAATTAGTGAGTTTTACCTTCATGAGTTCTACCAGGTTCTTACAGTGAAGATCAGAGAAAAATCCCCTTAGTTTTCCAGCAGGGACAGGAGAAAAGTAACCATTTAAAAATATGCCAGAGCATTTTGCTCTTAACAAAGGCTGCTGTTAAGAGGAATTATTTTACCAGAGCCTAAACCACTGGGGTTTTATTAGAACCTAACTGAATTGGGAGAAGAAAATTACCCAACTCTAGATTGCTCTAGCTTTCCACATAGAAGAAGGGAAATACTCAACTTTAACCCTATCTAACTATCCTATATCACCCCAAAGGGTGGAAAGACAAAAAAAGATAAAGCTAAGAAGCACTTGTGAAGGTCACAGCCCAGTGCCCTGGCTTACTATGATGGAGACCTAATCATAGGACTATAGAATACTTTCCCTCCCCCTACAATTTACCACTCTGTTAATAAAGGTCTGATTACTTCATTTCCTTTTACCGAGCACATCATGTACACTTTATCACAAAAAATTACAAGGCATACTAAATGGCAAAAAGCACAGTGTGAAGAGACAGAACAAGCATCAGAACCAAACCTAGACACAGTGGGCATTTTGGAATCATCAGACCATAAATTTAAAATAATCCTGAGTAATATGTTAAGGGCTCTATTGGAAAAAGTAGACAATAGGCAGATGGATGATGTAAGCAGAAGGATACAAATTCTGAGAAAAAAAAATAAAATAAACGCTAGAGGTATATTGTAACAGAAATTAAGAATGCCTTTGACAGGCTTATTATTAGTAGTACATCAGATATGGCTGAGAAAAGAATCTCTGATATGTCAATAGAAACTTCTAAAACTGAAAAGAGAAAAATCACTGAATAAAACAGGACAAAATATCTAAGAGCTGTGGAACAACTATAAAAAGTCTTACATATGCCTAATAAAAATTTAAGAAGGACAAGAAAGAGAAAAGAACAGAGGCAATATTCAAAGCAATAATTACTAAAAATTTCCTTAAATTAATGTCAAACACCAAACCACAGATCCAAGAAACTCAGAAAATAGCAAAGCAGGATAAATGCGAGGGAGAAAAAATCCTATACATAGGTATATCATATCCAAACTGCATAAAATCAAAAATAAGGGAAAAAAATTTTGAAAGAAGCCAGAGGAAAACTGTTTCCTAGAGAGGAGCAAAATTAAGAACTACATCTGATTTTTCCTCAGAAACCATTCAAACAGGAAGAGAGTAGAGGGAAATATTTAAAATGTTAAAAGAAACAAAAACCCCAGCAACCTGGAATTCTATATTCTGAAAAATAATCATTCAAAAGTGAAGGAAAAATAAAGATGTTCTGAGACAAAAAAAAAAAAAGAAAGAAAAAGAAAGAAAGAAATTTGTTATCAGGAGGCCAGCCATGCAAGAAATGTTAAACGTTCTTTAGTAAGAAATAAAAATGTAGGTCAATAACTTGGATCTACTTTAAAAAGGAAGAAAATTAGAGAAGAAATAAGTGAAGGTCAAATAACTTTAATTTTTCTTATTTTTAATTTAACAGGTAAAATTGCATTTATATAATAATGGCAACAACGTATCCAATGATTATAGCTTCTGTATAAGTGAAACGAATGAAAACAAGGACACAAGAGAAAGGAGGGAAGAATTGGGAATATTTTGTTATTATAAGGCACTGTACTGCCCGTGAAGCTGTACATTGCTATTTGAAAGTGGTCTTGGATTAGTTATTAATGTATATTGCAAGCTCTAGGGCAAGCACTTTTAAAAAGAGTAAAAATAGAAATGTAATTGATATGCTAATAAAGAAGAGAAAATGGAATCATATAAAATGCTCAATTAAAACCACAATAAGTAGAAAAAAGTACAAGTTAAAAACAAGAACAAAGGTAATGAATATAAAACAGTAACAAACATAGCAAACATTAATTCAACTATATCAATAATCACTCAAATGTCAATGGTCTAAGTACGCCAATTAGAGTGGATCAAAAAACAAGGCCCAACCATATCTTGTCTACAAGAAACCCATTTAAAATATAAATACAGATATAAATTAGAAGCAGAGAGATAGAGAAAGATATACCAAGCTAATACAATCAAAAGAATGTTGGAGTGCCTATATAAGGCACAGAAGACTTCAAAGCAAGGAAAGTTATCAGTAATAAAGAAGAACATTGCTTAATGAAAAATGGGTCAATTCTCCAAGAAGACAGAACAACACCTATTGTGAATATACCTAACAACACAGCATCAAAATATGTGAGGCAAAAACTGATAGAACCACAGGGAGAAATTGATCAGTCTGCTATTACAGTTTAAGACTTCAAGACCCTCTATTAGAATGGGACATATTTATCTGGCAGAAAATCAGTAAGAACACAGTTGAACCCAACAGCACCATCAATCAGCTGGATCGATATGATCAACATCTATAGACCATTTTATCCAACAGCAGCAAAATATACATTGTCTTTAAGCTCCCATACAGCATTCACCAAGACAGATCACATTTTGTGCCATAAAATACACCTTAACAAATTTAAAAAGATAGAAACATACAAGTATGCTCTCAGATTACAATGGAATTAAATTAGAAATCAGTAACAGAAAGATAGCTGAAAAAGTCCCAAGTACTTGGCAATGAAACAACATACTTCTAAATAACACATGGGTCAAAAAAGAAATCTCAAGAGAAATGTAAAAAATACTTTGACATAAAGGAAAATAAATGTACAACTAACTGTCTTAGCCCATATTCTATAACAAAATATCAAATATCACAGCCTGAGGAACTTATAAAGAAAAGAAATTTGTCCTGCTTACAGTTTTAAGGCTGGGATGTCCATGAGTATGGTGCCAGCATCTGGCCATGGTCATCCCATGGTGGAAGGGTGAGAGACAGAAGCAAGCATGCAAGATAGAGAAAACTGTGGCTGAACTTGCTTTTATAATAAGCCCAGTCTTAAGATAACTTAACTGACTCCTGAGATAATGCCATTAATCCATCTATGAGGGCAGTGCCCTCATGACCTAATCACCTCTTAAAAAGCCTATATCAATTATATCTGAACACAAGTTTCAAGAGGGAAAAACACTCAAACCTTAAGTATTTATTAACATTTGTGGGATGCTATGAAAGCAGTGCTTAGAAGGAAACTTATAGCATTGAATGTATATATTAGAAAAGAAGAAAGGTCGGGTCTAAAATCAATAATCTATGCTTCCACCTTAGAAAACTAGAAAGAGAAAATTAAATCCCAACAGAAGAAAAGAAATAATAAAAATTAGAGCAGAAATCAATGACATTGAAAGTAGGTAATCAACAGAGAAAATCAATGAAGTCAAATCAATGAAAGTTGGGTTTTTGAAAAGATTACTAAAATTGATATGCTTCTAGCTAAGCTAATTAAGAAAAGGAGGAAAGATTCAAATTACTAACATCACAAATGAAAGAAGGGACATCATTACAGACCCCGGGGACATAAAAAGAATAAGAAAGAGAACATGAACAATTCTATGGCCATAATTTCAATAACCTTGATGAAATGAAACAATTCCTTGAAAGACACAATCTGGCAAAATTCACACAAGAAGAAATAAATAATCTCAATAGGCCTATATTTATTAAAGAAATTGAATCAATATTTAACTTTCCAAACCAGAAAGCAGTGGGCCCCATGGGTTGATTGGTGAATTCTACCAAACATTTAAGGAAGAAATTATATGAATTCTCTACAATGTCTTCCAGAAGATAGATATAGAGGGAATATTTTGTAAAATTCTATGAAACCAGTATTATGCTAATTCCAAAAATACATTACAAGAAAACTATAAACCAATATCTCTTATGAACATACATGCACAAATCATCAAGAAAATATTAGCACATTGAATCCAACGATGTATAAAAAGAATTATACATCACAACCAAGTAAAATTTATCACAAGTATGGAAGTCTCCTTCGCCACTGAAAAAAATCAATTAATGTAAACCATCACACGAACAGATTAATCACATGAACAGAAAAATCACATTATCCTATTAATAAATGAATAAAATGTATTTGACAGCATCCAATACCCATTAACGATATTAACTCTCAGTAAGCAAGGAATAGAATTACTCAACTTAATAAAACACATCTATGAAAATCCTACAGCTCAAATCATCATACTTAATGGTAAGAAACTAGAAACTCTTTTGCTAAGATTAGGAACAAGGTAAAGATGTCCTCCTCACAATATCTTTTCAATATTGTACTGCAAATCCTAGTTATGCAATAAAACAAGAAAGGGAATTAAAAGTTATACACATTAGGAAGGAAGAAAACTCTCTTTGTTTGCAGATGACAGAAATTTTTACATAGCAAATCTGAAGGAATCAACCAAAAATATCCTTGAATGAATAAGTGATTACAGCACGGTTGCAGGATATAAGTTTAATATGCAAAATTCATTAGTTTTCCTATATGCCAGCAATGAAAAAGTACAATATAAAATTTAAAACACAATATGATTTACGTTAGCATCCCAAAATGAAATAGGTATAAAGAATCAAATAATGAAGAAATATTCCACCTTCATTGGAAAGAAGACATAATATTTTCAAGAAGTCAGTTCTTACCAAGTTGATCTATAGATTCAATGCAATCCAAGTAAAAATACCAAGAAGTTATTTTGTGGATAAACTGATTCTATAGTTTATATGGAAAGGCAAAATACCTAGAACAGCCAACTCAATATTAAAGAACAGTCAGGACTGGCACTACCTGACATCAATATTTACTCTAAAACTGTACTAATTAAGACAGTGTAGTACCAAAGAAAGAATAGACAAAAAGATCATTAAAACAGATAGATAACCTAGAAATAGAACCAAATAAATACAGCCAACTAATCAGTGATATAAAACCAATGACAATATAATGGATAAAAGATGGTCTTTTCAACAAATGGTGCTGGAACAACTGCACATCCACATGCCAAAATATAAATCAGTTTTGGCACAGACCCTACACCCCTCACAAACATTACCTCAAGTGAACCACAGGCCTAAATGTAAAACACAAACTATAAAACCACTACAAGATAACACTGGAGAAAATCTATATGATCTTTGGCATGGAAATGAATTTTTAGATGCACCACCAAAGACATGATCCATGACTGAAATAATTGATAAGCTAGACCTCATTAAAATTAAAAACTTCCATTCTCTGACAGACATTGTCCATAAAATGAGAAGACAGACACAGACTGGAAGAAAATGTTTGCAAAAGACGTATCAATAAAGGACTGTTATCTAAAATATGTAAAGAAATCTTAAAACTCAACAATAAGAAAATGAAAAAAACAATTAAAAAATGGTCAAAAGGCACTTCACCAAAGAAGATATATAGATAGCAAATAAGCATCTGAAAAGCTGTTCATCTCATGTCATTAGAGAATTGCAAATTAAAAGAACAATGAGATACAACTACACACCTATTAGAATGATGACAATTCAAAATATTGACAACACCACATACTGGTGTGCAACAAGAGGAACTTTCATTCATTGCTGGTGGGAAGGCAAAATGGTACAACTGCTTTGGAAGACAGTTTGACAGTTTCTTACAAAACTAAACATTATCTTACCATATAATCCAGCAATCATGCTCCTTGTTATTTACCCAAATGAGTTCAAAAGTTATGACTCCACAAAAACCTGCACAGGAATGTTTATAGTGGCTTTATTAATAATTGCCAAAATTTAGAAGCAAATAAGATGTCCTTCAGTAGGTTAATAGAAAGATAAACTATGATATATACAGACAATAGAATATTATTTAGGACTAAAAATAAATAAACTACCAAGTCATAAGAACACATGAAAGAACCTTAAATGCATAATACTAAGTGAAAGAAGCCAGTCTGAAAAGGATACATACATTAGGATTCCAACTATCTGAGATTCTGGAAAAGATAAAACTATGGAGACAGTAAAATGATCAATAATTGCCAGGGGCTGGAGGGAAGGGATAAACAGGCAGAGCACAGAGAGTTTTAAGGGCAGTCAAACTATTCTATATGATAATATCATGTCATTATACATTTGGCAAATCCAATAGAATGTACACTACTACCAAGTGTAAACCCTAACTGTGTGTATGGGGGGAAATGGGAGGTATTTGAGAGCTCTACTTTCTTCTGTGAATCTAAAATATGTCTCTCTGCCATATATCCATATATGTGTGTGTGTGTATATATATATATATCCATATATGTGTGTATGTATATATAGATATATATACACACACACACACAATGGTGTGTATATATACCATTGTTGCTTTTAAACTATTCACTGGATCTTTGGCTTTCTTTCTTTTTCACTCCCTTTTAAAAAGTGTTCTTTAACATCCAGTTAAACCAACAGCTTCCTTGCCCTTTCTCATTCATATTAAATTGGATCATATGAAATTTGTATTTTTTGTAAGACAAAAAGTCAAATATTGGAAATTTCAAATAGTCCAAATTAATAGCCAACAATACTAGAAATAAAGTACAGTAAAAGGCTAATTCCTAACTTGTAAAAAACAGATTTATTGAAGATGATTTCTTTCTTTGCACATGATTTAAGTCAGACTAAAGAAGTCATCTAGGTATTAACCAAGATATAGTCTGTGAAAAAATATTTTCCATGCTATTAAAAATATTCTAGGCTATTTATAAAAAAGCCTCACATCTAAGTCTTTCCTAATTTTTTCAATATAGTGAAATACATGAAATAACACAATATTGGGTGAAATAAAATGCAATCAAACATTTTAGTTTTACAGCAAAGGCTGTACATTCAATAGACTTTAGGTAAAATTCTATCCATCATCTGCCTTTGGTATATATTGGGGAAGCCATAAAAGATAAGAAGTAGGCTTTAAATGAACAGGAAGATCTGACTTCCTTAATCTCTCTAAATCAATTATCTCATCCTTGTAGATTGGAATTGATAGTCATCAAACAGGCAATGGTTATTACCCACTTTCATTTTACAGAAAAAGAAATTGGGATATAGATGTGTAGATGAATAAATAATCATTGAAATTGTTTATAAACTTTTGATCAAATAAACCACTTGACTTTATAGCATAAGCCATTTATAAGAATAAAACCATTTGGATTTTATCCTTAAGCCAAAATAAAATTAATCAATAAAGAAAAACAAGTGTGTCTGATATAAACCATCTACTAATATAGACTTATAAGTACTTTATTACATAAGATATGTTATATTCCCTTGTATTTATCAATTTGAAAGTGATATTTGTCAAAAGCAGTGATTATAGCTATTCAATATATTGATGTGAAATCTATTAACACTCCTTCAATTACTTTTTGGACAAAATCAAATAGTATTGTTTTATTTTACAATGAGGAGGAGCTGTAAACCAAAGTATAATATAAAGATGTCAATTTATATGAAACAAGCTAGTATAAACAGCTAAATAAACAACTAAATGTGTACTTAAACTTTTTATGAAAACAATTACAGTCAACCCTCTGTATCTGTGGGTTCCACATCTGTGGATTCAACCAACAGTGGATCAAAAATATTCAAAACAAGTTGCGATTATAGTGAACATGTACAGGCTTTTTCTTTTTGTTATTCCCAAATAATAGAGGATAACTGTTTACATGGCATTTGCATTATATTAGGTATTATAAGTAATCTGCACATGATTTAAAATATTTGGACAATGTGCTTGATTTATATGCAAACACTATGCCATTTTATATCAGAGACTGGAGCATTCAGATTTTGGTGTCCTTAGGAGGTCCTGAAGCCAAGCCACCACAGATACCGAGGGATGACCATAGTTTTAGAAGAAAAATTGAGTTTGAAAGTCAGAATTAACCACTAAATGTATTCATTATTTCCATTACATAGTTGCCTTAAGGTTTAAAATAAGACATAATCCAATAGAATTAAATATTGCAAATATTTCTTCAGTTAGACTCTTTTTGTTATAAGAAATTTACAAGGAAAATTCATTTTTGGTATAATTACTGTATTGTGGCAATTAGTGACTAAAATTCATCCCCTCAAAGTCTCTGGTTTATAGAAAGAGTACTTTTAATATGGCTTACCAATTGCATAGGGACACTCCCATGGTCTGAATATTTGTGCCCCCCTAAAATTAATACGTTGAAATCCACAACTGATGGTATTAAGAGGTGCAGCCTTTGGGAGGTGATTAGGTTACTAGGGCAGAGCCTTTATGAATGAGATTAGTAACTTTATAAAAGAGGCCCTGGAAAGCTGCCTTGCTCCTTCCGCCATGTGAGAATGCAGCAAGAAGGTGTCATCTGTGAGTCATATGGCAAGACTTCACCAGGCACCGCATCTGCTGGCACCTTTATCTTTCACTTCTCAGCCTCCAGGACTGTGAGAAATAAATGTTTGTTGTTTATAAGCTACCTAGTTCATGACAGTTTTGTTGTAACAGCCCAAATCTACTAAGACAGGCATTGACTATTGTTATTTATTAATAGAAAGTAAAGGCAAGTTGGTTTTTATCTTGTTCAATCAAAAAGTATTGATCTTTACAACTTTAATTTAATTTAATCCTTACAATAAGGATTAAAATATCTATAAATTATTGACTGTGACTTAACAGTCTACAAAATAGTCTATCATCAATTCATATAAACCTAGAATAACACCTAAAATCATTCCCCAGCCTTGGTTATATTAGAGATAATGTCATACTAGTATTCTGACCCATTTTAGGATTTTAGTATATTATTAATAGCCAATCTACTACATGTTTTTAAAAAGTGGCAAATATTCACATGATTTAAAGTTTTTGTTATTTGACTAGATAAACAAATGATAAAAGTAATGAGGAGATTATATGATATTTTGGGAAATCAAAACACTTTATGTTGTGAAATCTTAATGGATTCTTTAGTTATAAGTATATACACATATATGTGCATATACTTATATAAGTAAGCAATTATACACTTGTTTTGGGGGTGAAAAAATCCAAAGCAACTATAAATCCAGATACTGTATACTAAAAAACTTACAAATGTAAATTGGATATATACTTAGCAAGACTGTACTCTTAAAGAATGAGAAAAATGTTCTTCTCAAATCTAGATTTAGATTTGAATGACTATGTCCCTTCATGTTGTTTAGGCAATAATTCAGAAACTGAGAAATGCATCATTTCCTTTCCTGTGCCAAGGCTATAAAATCATAGACTGTGACTGTAGTTAGGATATTTTCAATAGAAGAAAACACTGTTTTCAATATTACATGAGATAAAAATAAATAGACTTTGGAAAGTGTATGGGTTGAATTGTATCTTCCTCAAATTCATATATTGAAGTTCTAATGCTCAGTACCTTAGAATGGGAATTCATTTGGTAAAGGTATATTTATAAGTGAGCAATTTAAGATTAGCTCCTTAGGGTTGGCCCTTATCCTACATGACTGTGTCCTCATGAAAATGGGAGATCTGGTTGCAGAGATTTGCACACGGGAAGAATGCCATGTGAAGGCTGGAGTTATGCTGCCACACCATCGTATTACCGAGAACTAGCAGAGAAACCTAGAACAGATTCTTCCCTAGCACCTTCAGATGGAACAAGCAGACCACTGATATCTCAATCTGTGAGATAAAAAGTTCTGTTGTTTAAATAACTCAGTTTATTGTACATTGCTATGGCAATCCTAGCAAACTAATACAGAAATAAAAATGTTGAAAACTAAGAATTTGGAGGTAGGGATTCCCTAAAATGTAACGGGAAGGGGACTAGCAATTTCTCTGTTTTGAGGGCGACTAAGCAGTAAAACGTCTAATTAATAGGAAGCCTGCCGGTATTAGGGAACTTAAGGGTTGGTTTGTAAGTGCTAGGTTTGTAACTGCTGCTTGGCATTGGGAACCTCCATGGCTTCAGACATGTGTCATCAGCTAAGCTGTAGATGTAAATATCAAGATCTTATAATAAGGAAAAAATACAAGAAATTTATGTCCATAAATTTTACAACTTATATAAAATAAGCACATTTGTTGGAAGACACAAGCTATGCAATCTTACTCAAGAAAGAGAAGATAACCCGAATAGTCCTATATCTATTAAATAAATTAAATCCATAGTTAAAATTTTTCCATCAAATAAAACTCTAGGCCCAGGTGATTTCACTGGTGAATTATCCCAAACATTTAAGGAAACAATAATACCAACACTATGTAATCTCTTCCAGAATATAGAAGATGAGCCAAATTTCCTAACTCATTTTATGAACTCATTTGGCACATTTCCACATACCAAAATCAAAGACACTACAAAGAAAGAAAACTATAAACTAATATCCTTCATCAACAGAAATGAAATACTCAACAAAATACAAGCTAATCAAATCAAATACTATTAAATCAAAGTGAGTTTAGTGCACAACAATTGCATTCTATTATGACAAAGTGGGGACTAACTACTCTGGGACAATAAAGTAGGTTCAATATTCAAAAATCAAACAGTTGGTCCCAGGAAGGGGCATGAAGCTCAATCACACAAGCGCATGTTTTTCCTGTCTCAAATATTCACAACTCCTTCTGCAGTTTGTTAAATATGTATATTCCATCACCTCACTCAGTATAAATTCCTATTCCCTTTGCCTTTTCTTCAAAGTACATTGCTCTCAGTTTCTGCCTGGGCCTCTGCTTCCCAAACATTACCAAGATGAATGGGAAGTATTCCTCAAAATTTCTTGGGACTACTTGGGGAGGAGAACAGCAGAAGAAAAAAAATTGTACTCTCTGGCTAAGGAGGGGCTCAGAGCTGCTATGGTTTCAGCCATAAGAAGCCATAACCTGATTTTTGTGCACTTAAGCCAGAAAAGAAGAGCATATTTATTCTATATTTGACCCTTTGCAGCATAAAACGTATATTTGAGTTTAGAATTTGTGATGACTCTCATTAAAAAAAAAATACTGCAAGAAAGTTTCGGCATTACCATTTTACAAATGAGTTATGTGAGACTACAATAAGTGACATAGCTAGTAGAGCCAGGATTTATTCTCAGGTCTCCTGAATGCAAATACTAGTGATCTCCACCCAGTCAGATGTGGGCCAGTGGGCCACCTAGAGGGAAGGGCATAATGACATCGTGTAGGGGAGGCACCAGTGGGCAAGCTGAGTTGGGAGAATTGGCACCACTGTGACGTGTCAAGGCAAACTAAAACCAGATTTCCTCTTTCATCAGTGGAGCTAGGTGATGTCAAATAGCCCTCTCCACTCTACCCCTTCTACCCTACCACTTTCCTAACCAGGGAAGGAAACCAAGAACCAAGAAGAAGTTCTTCATTTCCTGCCAATTCCAGGAGGAAGTCAGGCACACAGAGGGACACGAATGCTCAGGTAGTATGTGAAGACTTGGGTTTCCAGGCCAGAAAATTAAGGTCCATATGTTAATGAAATATAAAATTCTCATGCAGATCATAAGATGGTCTTGGGTAAAGAAAAAAAAAACTGTCATGGGGCAAGTTCTGATTGATTTTATATGTTTGAGAAAATAAAACATTAGCCAGAGAGTAAAATGGATACTATCAGTATTATTCCTCCACCCTTCTCCATGCCACATAGGCTCTCAGTAAACCTCCCCTCTCCTCTACATGGGAGTGCCCAAGAAACCAGAGAGAGGTGGAGAGCCTCAGAGTTTCAGAATGTGCCAGAATATGAAACATTCAAGCATAAGAAGATATGTAGGGTTTGATCATTTCTTTTGGGAAAGATAACTAATCCCAGGGAATGGTCCACTCAGTATAGACGATGTAGATTACAATCCAGCTGAAGAGTGGGTACGATCGATTACCTGGGTTCACACTCATTTCTCCAACCAAGATGGCTAAATACATACCGTTAGTGAAAGAAAAAGAGGACACCTATACCACATGACATATACACTTTACCTATTGGAATTCTGTTAAAGACTAAAGAAAAAAATGACTTTAAAAACCTCGTATTATATATTTTTCCATTTCTATGGACAATGTCACCAAAAACAATTTGGAAAATTCCATCAGAGTTATTTAAAATAGATATTTCACATCAATGGCAGAATTCATCCTGAATCAAGGCTTAAAATGTAGACTGATTAGTGATATCAAAGAAAATTTGTTGCAATTCACCATTGCATCTTAGTGATATGAATGGCAAAATTTGTTACTAATTATGAACCAGCTTGGTTAAAACAAATACCAGAAATTCAAAACATAAAATGTCTTTAAAGAAGATAATAAAGACAGATTTCTAGAAGCCAAGCCAATAAATAATAATTACAGTATCTATTAATAGGACATTAAATGGTTATTGTATGGCATCAGAAAAAAATATGGATTTTTGTAAATAATAAATGGCCCAATAAAGACATACTAAGGATATTTGCTCATCTTATTATATACAATATTTATTTTCTGTAGAGACACAGATGGAAGATGACATTCTTATGCTCAGCATATTTGAAGCCAGATATTTATAAAACCCAAACCAAGTTCTTTAGGGAACTAATACGGCAGTATAACAATTTATTGTTAATAATTAATGAGTTAATATTAGTAAAGCTATTAGAATAGCTCCTGGCATATTGAAGCACTATATAAGTGTTTGACAAATAAAAATAATTACCATATCTGTGTTAGGAGTACTTTATTGATAGTTTACTATAGCTATGTCATGATTATGATATACAATATATCATGTCCAATGTCCAAAAGGCTAAATATAATCCCTTTAGTCTCTTTTATCTTCCCCTCAGGATGACATATCAGAATATAAATAAGTTAATTATTTTGTTTAATGGATATTTATTGAGCAGCTTTTTTGTACCAGGTACTATTCTAAAGACTAGGGGTGAAGTGGTGAACTCAAACCCAAGGTCCCACTCTCCTAGGAGACTATCTTCAACTTAGGAAGGAAGATAACAAGACGCAATTAACCAGAATAATTTTAGACTTTAAAATGTATCATGAAAAAAATCAAATAGGGCATTTTAATCATGACAGGAAAATCAAGAAGTTATCTTTTGTAGTAACATCAAAACAACTTTATAAAACAATTCCTTTTAGAAAATGGAAGTCAGCTAATGTTTTACATCTCACTTCTGATCATACTAGGTCACTCTCTAAAATGTAAACACTTCACTCATTCTCCCAAACATCCTATTATGCTGTGTGTCTTTCACACAGCTTACCCTTCTCTGCCTTCCACATCATCCAGCTACACTCTCTAAACCTACCCATTCCATGGAAAACACATCTCTTTGTCCCCTTAATTTTTTCTGAACAGAACATGCTTCTTGTTTCTCCTTGGCATGTGTTAAACCTGGCATTCCCTGGGACCCTACCTTATTTGGGGGGGAGGGTGGCTTGCCAGTTTATACTGCACACTCTTGTCCAAGTCCTACATATCACCAAGGCCTAGACATTGGGCTGATATACTGTAGATCCACACTGCTGCCCTTTCTAGTCATTTATTTTTCCACTGTTTTAACAGCTCTTCCTTTGAAGTCTGTGTTGTCCAATTATACAGCCCCTGCTCCTCCCCCTTTGTTGTCTTTTACCTGTTGTTCACTTGGGATTTACCTAAGTATTTATCACCTGGCCCACAGTCATCCTTTTCATCCCAAATGACATCATTGTCCTGAGTGACTCTGATGTCCTTAAAGATGATGTACACATATAAATATCTGGCCTCATAATTCCTTATACTTCTCAATTCCAATCACATTCATTTTTATTTCATTTCAACCACATAGACTCAAGATCATATTCTAGATCTTACATTCAAAAGGAATTCTTCTTTTGAAACATAAAACATTAATTTTCAATTCTCTGATTATGACTCACTATCTTTACAAATTTTTACTCTCTTATACCCACAGTGACCTGTCATCATGAAGGTCTCCAATCCTTTGATTCAAATTACTCTGAATCTACCAGTCCCTGCCTACTTCCTTTTCTTCTCATTCAACTTAAAACTTTAATTGTATCTGTAAGCATTTCCTCACCAATACCCACACTAGTTTAGCCCTCCATCTTTAGCTGAGCCCCATCTAGAAAACACATATCCTCTGTCAGCCCAACTTCACCACTCAATGAGCCCCTGCCACACAGTCTAGGAAAGTTACCTATTATTTTTTATTACTCAGCATTTCTTGGGCCTCTCATGCAAAAATTCACCTCAGTGAAACTTTATAAATTAATACATAGTTACAACTTTGCATTTTGTTTCAAAAGATGGTGATGGAAATAATAAACATTAACTAAATGGTTTTATCTCTACTCTTTAACAACCACTCTTTGGCCAGCCATTGAATTATCTTGTGTACTTGGTTTCTCTAAGATACAACAGTTACTCCTACCCTATTACTTTTAAAGCTAAACTATAACACAGTATTTTGTTTTACAATTATGGGTGGTGGTGAGTCTTATTCTGTGTGTGGTGAGTGACAGAAGTGGACAGGAAGGTGAAAGATAAATAAACCAATGCAACAGAATGACCATGAACTAATTACTCTAGCTCTGTGATTTCCATACAAAGGCAGTTAGCCACATGTATCTATTTAAATTTAAATTAGGTAAAATTAAGTAAAACAAAAAATTTTGTTCTTCCGTCATGTTAGCCATGTTTCCTATCCTCAAAAGCCACATGCACCCAATGGTTGTCACACTAGACAATATAGAACATTTCTGTCATTTGCAGACATTTCTATTGGACAGTGCTGTTCCAAGCTAAACTGATTCTGTGCTGTACATGGATAGGTATCTATGGAGACATAAAATGAGACATAAAATGAGACAATTTATGTTTTGGCACTTTTATACATCTGCAAGTAAAATTAAAATCACTTTTGTAAAGTTAATAGTATCATCTCTACTTGTAAACAACCAAATTCTTCAAGCATGTATCTGTAAGCTTTTTATGAAAAAACTTGACATTACAGATGCAGAGGTTAATTCTCCCATCAGTGTATGCATAAATCTTCTTTAAATGTTAATAAGAGAATGTTAATGACAGATACTCTAAGATCAACACGATAATACTTTCTGTACTATGGAAATCTATTTTCTCTCCATTCTGATCTACTCAACCTGAAATTGTGCTTGGCATTTGCATAATTGTAAGTTCTGATCTGTAAAATTAAATAAAATAGCTTTTTAATGTTTTAACCCCAAATCTATTTTTCTTTTGTAGTCTAAATTTGAAGTGGTATAAGATAAATTGATACATTTCCCTAAAAATGTATTCAACAATTTAATAATGCCATTTAAACTCTCATTTTGTTAATTAGTTTTCTTGGTTTTCATTCCTTATAAATGAACATGATTAGCCATATGAAATATTCCCAACAGAAAGTGATGCTCCCTCTTTACATAATGGGATCCACAAAAGTGATGAGTAGAAGTGTGCCTCTCTCTGAAGTTCAGATTTGACCTCGCTATTTCATTCCATCTGTACTGCATATTCTTGGCCATACACAGACTTAATCGAAGAGACATGATGAGAGCTCATAGGAATAAAAAACAATTTATTTCAAAGTGGATTAGAAAAGAAACTATAAAGAGAAACGAGGGGAAGGCAAAGATAAACTCAATATTCATGTGCACTTCTTCAGAAAAATAAGGAGTCTTTGAAATAAAAACAATATAGAATAATAATCTCTGAGAACTGAAGAAAAATGTAGCTCTGAAGGCTGTTTTTAATAAAATAATATCAATAAAATTAAACTTATGTTCCTTTTGTTTGTACTTTGCAGTCTCCCCTGTTTTTATTTCTTTGAGACTTTAAAAAAAATCAATTCCTGTGATCAAATTTTCACTGCTGGATTAACTTCCTATGGCATGTATTATACATGTGGAAGAAGAGTAACATATTCTTCATACTAGACTTACTTTTATAATATAAGATCCTAAAGGATCCTGGAAATCTTTTCAAATTACTTGATTTCACCTCTTAGGAGTTGATGGGCCAGATCAACTTCTGGTAAAATAGCATGAAGAGTTGTAGACCCACGCCCCAGCAAAACCAGTGAAAATTATGGAAAAAAAATGAGAAAACAATTAAAATCTGTGGAAACCATCCTAAGGGCATACAGCAAATGAGGAAAAATCTATGAAAATTTGGTAAAAACAGAGTCTGTGGTATTTTAACAAAAACCACTCCCACAAGTCCCTTCTCCCAGCTCAGTGAGACTGAAACTCCACTCTAGACTGATGTAGCCAAAAACCCAAGGCTCCCAAAGAGGGCTATCTTCCCAAAAGGGGCAGGATGTCAGTATTTCTCATCTAGCTTGTGGCTCCCTGTTGCCAAAGCTAAGTTCTGGGCAAGCACAGCCAAAGTAGGTCCTTTCTTCTACCAATCAGGTTTCACTCACAGAATAGAAGCTCTACTTTGGGCATGGCAGCTCTGATGGCC
>CAUYPO010067462.1:0-34844 GCA_963574435.1 Cheirogaleus major | reverse complement strand
GGGAGGGTCCTGAGCGGGCCCCTGCTCCCGCGCCTGCCGCGTCCCCACTGCCACCGCCCACTTCCCACGCGGAGCCGGAGCCAGCCTTCACACATGCGGGCCACGGCCCTGTTCTCAGAACGGCCTGAGCGCTCCTCACCGTCCTCGGAGTCTCACTCGACGTCTTGGAGGAAGCCCTGGAGTGCCCACTGCGCTGCCCTCCCGCCACCGCCTTACAGACGTCACCCCCAGCACTGGCTCCCCCATCCACTCCACTCCCCGCGGCGTCTCAGCGCTGCGCCGCCTCGGAGCCTCCCCCGGGTTCTCGCCCCGACGCTCGACGCTCGCTCGCAGGGCCGGCGCCTCACCCGGGCGAGCTCCGACGGCCGGCCAGGCTCCCTGTGCGAAACCAGGCTCGCCACCGGGGTCAGCTCCCTTACCCTGCTTGCCCTTCTTCATGTTTTCTGTGCGTCTTCTCTGTCTCTTCCTGTTAAAACGTAAACTTCACATGAGCCGGGACGCGTTTATTTGGATCCCTCAGCGCAGGGCCTGGCGCGCAGCGGCGCCCCACACGGTTTTACCGGATAATAAACGACGAATATTGTGAGAGGCACGACGTGCGTCTCCGAATGCGTTATGGGAAAAAACCACGGTGGCATTTCACAGGAATAAAACCCCTACTGGACTACATTCTTTTAAGACACTGTCTTGACTGGGAGCTTGTAGCGCCAAGAAACGACACACTTACTTCCGGATCACCGTCTTGGACTCTGAGGAACTCTGGCTTCCGTCTTCTTCACAGCTTGGGCTCGTCAGGTTTCCAAACCTTCACGGGGAAAAACAAAGCAAGCCAGCAAAACAGTCAGTGGGGGCGGAAGGCAACTCCATTCAACTTCCACCACAAAGTGACAGTTACACTTCTCAGGAGAAATTAAGGGAAGAAATGTTTATGAAATAGCATCGAAAATGGACGTGGCATTATTGACAGTTACTTAATGGGCGTATCTACATACTCCAAACAGAAAAGTAATTTAACAATTCATCACACTACTCAAAACTGTCTCTTAATATCTAACATTTCTTTGAGTTGTTTTAGACAGCATTCGGTTTTTCCTTTCAGCAGGAGAATGAGACGCTGCATGAGACAAGGAAGGCAGGCCCCTCAAGGACTCGGTGGCACACCAGTCCCTACCTCGCGCCCCTCTGCTGTGTCTGTTCAGGGGAGAGGTGGCTCTGTGGGCACAGCTCCGACACTCGCGCCACACGGGAGCACTAGAATGATGGCTCCAGGCTACACTTAAGAGTCTGGTCTCCTTGAAGGTCAGTCCTACTGGGGAAGGATTATGTGATAACTCTGGACACTCGGATCAAGGCTGTGACGGAGACAAGGCCGGCAGAGCAGAGTTCTTGTGCTCAGCACCAGGAGAGCAGCTGTGGCTACGCCCAGGTCAGGCTGCTCCAGACACAGCAACTGGGGAAGGGGCCATGGGGGGACACATTTTTGGAAAGCAATAGGTACTTAAATTTTAAAAGTTCTCTCATTACAAATTCAAAATATATTCAATAATTGATTGGTCCCTAATGACAATGTTAGCTGTTCTTCCAACTCCACGTGTGAGCAAGCCTATTTCACACAAATATATCATGTTTTGTTTGTTTCAGAATGTACATTTAGTATTTTCACTTTAAATTCTTGAGGAAGAGTCTTTATATTAATTTAGAATGCCTAGACTACTTTCTGCAGTTTCTCCTGCCAGCAGTATTCAGAGATTCCTCGGAGTTTCACAAGCTCGTGGTCTGTCCCAAAGTTTGGATAACAGAAATTCTGTAATTGGTGAGTTTACATTTTTAAAGAGCACACTTTTGTCTTCCACTAATGGGATTAAAGGCCCTAGTATCCTTATGGTTCCTTGTTCCTAGGATTTACAGATCCTTTTTAAAAGAAAAGCCCACCATCTGGTTTGAGCGAATGCCAGTCCATCTGGTCTCCCATCACCCATCCCGGCAGGTTCCAGTTTGCGCTCCCAGGCACAGCCCCCCCACCCACCTGCTCCATTCTCTAGCTCATCAGCCTTATGGATTTCTTGGCCTCCCTGAGACATTTTCCACTGGGCTCCATCCTCCCTGTTCCTCTTCATTCTGTCCTGCACCTGCTATTTTGAAGGCTTCCAAGGCTACCCTTTGCACCCTCTGAGTTAAGAACTCAGTCAGATTAAGATTTACTCAACCCCATGTGAGCAAGGCAGGGATGGGAAACGAGATTCCTAGAATAAACAGAGAGGGATGTTTTGGCTCTATCTTTGGCCACCATCATAGTGAACTATGTCCTCATGTTCTCTCACAACAGGCTTTGTGGTTTATTTAAGTAGGAAAGACTGGGGTGGTGCCGTCCAGAGCAGAGCTGGTGGACAGACACTGCACCTTTCACCTACCTAGGGAGATCTAGAAACTTTTCTCCTGCCGTCCCTTAATGTCTAAATGTGAGACTTAATCTTTATTTTTGTCCCATTCCATGTTAGCCCATTAATTCTGTTTCTGGTTATTCTGGAACTATCACATGTTTTATCTTCTGACCAGAAGCTATGAGAGGTGGAAATAAAAGAGGAAAATGCTTACAAGGGAGAAGTGCACATCTGACTGCTCCTGATAGTTTTCTTTCCAGAGAAGTTTGTACTAAAAGTTTCCAGATCTTTCTATTCTTTAGCTTCTCCTACTACTTACTCTCCTCTTTTCCTACATTTTACAGACTCAGAGCCAAAGTACAGGTTTGGATGGCACTGAAACCTGTCACAGTTCCTCCCCCAGAATGTGATGCCATGACGTGCAATCAGATGGTGTTAAGAACGACTAAGCAACTTACACTGGTGAGGAAGGTTCTCTCTCACTAATTACACTGGTACCATCTGCAATGGCTCAGAAAACCACATAGGTATTTTTCCTGGCTATCAGAATGTCTACAGGTTCACAATCAGGACCTAAGTGACTGTTCAATAATAATTTGGAGACCAGTAAGAGCCATCAATAATAAGGCACATGTGGCAGAGCACATGGTCCAGTTGCTCAGGCTCAAACCTTGCAGACATTTCTGATTCTTCTTCCCTCAATCCATTGGAAACACTTTTGTGTCTTCCTTTACAACATGTCCTGAATCCACACACTTCTTATCACTCCATTGCTTTGACCCTGGCTCAAACTACCACTATCTTTGGCCTAGAATCAATGCAACACCAACCTAACTAGTCTCCTGGCTTCCGCCCAGCAGTCATAGCAATCCTGTTCAATGTAAATCAGATCATGTTACTGCTCTGTTCAAAACCCCCCAAGAAGAGCTGGGCATGGTCGTGCACACCTGTAGTCCCAGCTACTCAGGAGGCTGAGTCGGGAGGATCATTTGAACCCAGGAGTTTGAGTCCAGCCTGGGCAACACAGAGTAAGACCCCCATTTCTAAAAAAGAAAAGAAAGAAAGCAAAGAAAAATTTTTAAAAAACCCTCCCATGACTCTCATCTCACCCAAAGTCTTAGGTATCTCACAAGGCCCTAAATGATCTAACGCAACCTCTGCCCACATCTCCAGGTGCTCACTCCCTTCTAGCCTCACTGGCCTCCTCCCTGCTCCGCCCACACGCTGGGCATCCTCCTGCCCCAGAATCTGTGCTTGCTGCTGCCTCTCCCCACACCTATGCCATTCCCTCAGCTCCTTAGGTCTCTGCTCAAATGTCACTTTATCCATGAGGCCTCCCCTGACCACCTATTTAAAATACAAACCAACTCTCACATCACTCCCTTCCCTGCTATATTTTTCTCTATAGCTTTTTAACAACTTCCATTACACTGTATAATTAATTTAGTTATTATGTTAATTGTCAATTAGAACATAAACTCCACGGGAGCAGGATTTTTGTCTTTTTTGCTCACTGTTCTTTAGAGCTTGAAATGGTGCCTGACACCCAACAGGCACGTGCTGGCTATTTGTAGTGAGCAAAGAGTGCTCCAGCGGGTTTCCAGAGGAAGACATGACGATAGACCTCCCAACTATTAATACCAGGTTCAGATTTGTCTCTGCAAAGGCACCATCTGGCTTTATGTTTTTACAAGTGGCAAACCTGTCTGCGCCTTCATTTCTAAGGGCTTAGGGGCATGAAAAAGCTTCAAGATAGCTGTGATTATTCCAAAAATCTGAAATTAAAATGAAAAAGAAAGTTTTAAGATGTTAAACCCGACATCTTGAAGGTATAAACAGCATGAAAATGCAAAAAGAAAAATATGTATATACACTGTTATAAAGGAGTCTTTTAGAAATGAGATAAAATTAAAGATCCTGTAACTCTCTGGAACTTAATGGACTAGGGTAGGGATGATTTTTTTTCACTTCACCTTTCTTATCATTAAGGAGAATTAATGCTTCACAAAAAAGAAAGTAAATTAGTGTTGGAATCAAGAACTGTCTAATGTTCAGGCTAGGTCATCTGAGAGTCAGTTTTAGTAGATTAAGAATGTTTCTTTGATGTTTCACTGGACCCTCTCATAGCTTCCCATCAAAAATCAAAGTCAAGTTCAATTCACTTATTCCAGGGGAGTAAATAAAGGGTATGTATGTGTGTGTTTAATTAATGGCAGCAGAATAACTACAGACAAACCTGTCAACAATGTCGCCTCCAATTTCTGTAAAGCCTCCCTAGGACTTAAGATCAAAGCTCCAACCTCTTAAGAAGGCTTACCAATGAGCAACTGCCCTTCTTTAAACAGTAACTCATAAAACTTAAATTAAAATACAAATTGTCAGAATGACTTTGACATGGTTTTTCTCTGTTATCACAAGGCAAAAGAAAGACTTATAAATGTCTCCTAAAGTACAGCCTTAAGCAATTATTTACAGCAGCCTAAAAATTCCCCCAAAAAAAAGAAAAAAGAAAAAAACCAATACAATGTTTAACTGGTTGCTAATATTTAAACAGGAAATGGTTATTTCCAGAGGGGATGTCTGTGTTCTTTGGAGTCTATCTGGGAGGATGAAATGTTTAATATGTTGGGAAGGAAAAGGTATATTTGTGATTCAAAGAAATCCTCAGATAAAGTTGTCCCAGGGGGGCCTTCCTAACCTTTGCTCCCCAACAGGAAAGTCTTAGTAACACCAGCCCAGGATGGGGGGAACCCTGAAGAACTTTTCAGGCTCTACTTGGTTCTGGCAAATGATTCAATAATGACAGCAGTTAATAATTAAGAACTTACCATATGCCAAGCACTGGATTATTTTACTTAATTCTCACAATAATCCTATAGGGTGGTATTCTTATTTCTATTTTACAGATGAGAAAGAGGATGCCCAGAAAGCTTGAGCAATATGCCCTCAAAGACACAACTAATAAGCAGGGCAGGATTTGAGCCTTGACAGACTTGAGAGACCAGCCTCTCAGTCCCAACCCTACCACACAAGCTATGGCCATCTTGCTTACTTATTTATTTTCTGTCTTCCTCCATCACACTGTAACTCTTTGAGGTTACAAACCTTGAGCCTTTCATTCATTCAATCATTCATTCATTCTTTTCCTCAACTAGCCCCTCATTCAATGAGGATTATTTATTAAGGACTATGTCCAGGTACTATTCTAGACATTGAGGATACAGCCATAAACAAACCAAAGTCTCTGTTTTCATGGAGTATACATTGTAGTGGTGGTGGGGGGGAGACAGATGACAATAATCTAATAATTAGTTAATATATATTAAGTCAGACAGTGAAAAGTGCAATGGAGAAAAATAAAGCAGGTCAGGGTGACCAGGCACAATGGAGGGTCAGAGGCTGCTATTTCATATGGGGTATGCAGGGGAGGGCCAGTGTTAACGTGACAGCTAAGTGAAACCCTCCAGAAGCTGAGGCATGGGCCATGCAGACCTCTAGGGAAAGAGCCTTCCATGTAGCGGGAAGAGCTGTTGCAAAGGCCTTAGAACAGTGGCAGGATGATATTTTTAAGAACCATCAAGCTCCAGTGAAGAGCACAGCTGAGTGAGCAAGGGAGAGCAGGAGATGAGGCATGGAGGTGACAGGGACAGATCATGAGGACCAGGTAGCCTGTGGCAAGGATTCTGGTTTTACTCTTTTATCTTGCTTAGTGCTACTTCCACTGAGCCTGGAATAGAGCCTGCACATTGCAGACACTCAATAAACATTTGCTACATAAATTAATTAATACCCTCTACTGCCGTGAATAAAAGAAGAGCTGGGGAGGGAAGAGAAGTTAAGGAGATACTTATCGGGGATGGTGAAAGAACAGAAAGGAGGAAGTAAAGGAAAGAGAGACCTCACATGAAGCTGCTGACTCAAGGACCTCTGGGAGTCTTTGCTTCTCTAATGAATCCCAGCCACGGAACATCTTAGGCATTTTTCTTTAACTGACCCACAAGAACACAGGTCGGGTATGAAAAAAATGTTCAGAAGCTGACCTTGACATGGGAGAATGACATGGGTGAAAGAATATGCAGATGTCTGGAACACCAAGCAAAGCCTTGGTGAAGACTTTGGACTGTATCCCACAGACCAGCAAGACAGTTGCTTTTAATCTCTCTGAATAATGCCCTCCAGGGCAGACACCTCTCCACCCAACGTCTGACCTGAGAACTGGTCATGGCCACCAAGCCTACCTTGGAAAGGTCTTGTTACCTCTGTGAAGCTGGTTATTCAAGGGGAAGACTAAGGTCAAAGACAACAAGGCAAAAACTTCTTATTCTCTTACAGGAAAGGAAGAGGCCAGTGAGACTAAGCAGAGAACCCTGCACTGTGCTTTCCACCCATGAGGTCTAGTTATCTAGGCAAAGTTTTCCCATGATTAGAAAAAGATAGAAAAAGAGCTGCCCCCCTCCACTCCAGGCCTTTGCCATGAAGGGCCCTCCACCCCCCTGCCCACAATATCTCCACAGTAGTCCCTAACAGTTAAGCAAAAAGTACCTAGTGTTTCTGCTCCACTTGACAGTTAAACAAAACGCTATAAAATTTTTCTCGAGAATAACACCTTCATTCCCAGCCTCGAGCTACAACTGTCTAAAGAGGAGATCATAAAGGGACAAAACTATATAGACATTCATCCAAGGGAAAGAATACAAAAAGTTGTTGTCTCTTGTTTCTCACCCAAATTTCCAGTTATTTAAGTATGTTGGCTCTCCCACCCTTGCTACTTCCATTCCAAGTTCCTGTCATCCATTTCTTTTCTCTGTCTGGCCCGTTTTCTGCACTCGGAATTTGGTGGGCCATCAGTATCTCCTCTTTCCACTTCTAGCTCATGGCAATCCTTAACAACCAACTGCAAATATGGCTTGTTAGTCAGCATGCTAAGTGGCTGTGGCTACATGAAGAACAACAGAAGAAACAGGTTAGGACAGGGGTAGGAAGCAGGCAGCACTGTGACAACCACAGACTCAGCTAATGAGTCTAGATTTTTCTCAGGTTGAAGATGAATGAATACATTATTAACAAGGTTGTTCAAGCCTGTGGCTCGGTTTTCCCCAACCACAAAACATTGCTGTTGCAGAGCTCTTCAAGAATCTTACAAAACATGCTATGTAAAACCAAATACAATCATGGTATCCCATAATTTTCAGGACTGTTTTTCTCTCCTGTGCTTATAAAAACTCAACATAGCATCAATTTGCCTAAAGTGGTGCTTATTGCCAACTTTAGTAGAGGCCAAAGCAAAGGAATTGTGTTTCCCAGGACTAGGGGCCTGATGTCATTCTCAAGGGCTAAGGTCACAAAAAATAAATGTAAAACAAAAAGTCAAATAGGAGAAAAGTGATAAGAAAAACAAAATTAACTCAAAAGCAGCCAGCACCTTCATCTTTTAGAGATTGAGATACTTTTTTTAAACCATTAAATTTACTTTAACGAACCATTAAATGTACTTTAATTAAACTAAGCTATTTTTCAGAACTATACTTACGGTTTTTGCTCCACTGCTAAGAGCAGTGCCCTCTTCTGACTCATAATGGCCACTCATGTGTCCCCTGTCACCTATGCTAAGAACTCTTTGCCTGGGGGGGTTGTGACCCAGAGTCCCTGGATGAACTTACAGAGAAGTTTGGGAATCCCCTAAATCGTATGCAAAATTTTGCGATATGTTTTTTTTCCTACTGAGAGAGTCTGTAATTCTTTGTAGATTCTTAAAGGGGTTTGTGATCAACCCTTCCCACCAATTGTTAAAAAACAGTCAAAACCACTGCTTTAGATTACCAGAGCTGAATTTATAACTTTCTCCAGTCACTGCTCAGAATATGCACACATTGCCTTTCAGTTTCTTGTCAGTTTTGTTTTGTAGTTTCCAAACATAAGCACACTTTTTTTTAACCTGCTGGGCAATTCAGTATTCTTCTCAAAAAGAGAAAGATAACTGCATGTCCTGCCTCCCTTTGCCAAGAGAAATAAAAAGAGAGCTACTTCATGGTAACATTTTTATCTCTTAGGTCTTTCAGATCCCATTTCGAGAAAAGAAAGCAAGCCTGGTTATGATCTGCGGCAAAGCCTCTGACAGCAACCCTTTAATGTCTGCTTAACAGAACCATCACTGCCGTCCCATAAAGCTAGGGTTCTGCAGTCACCACGTGATGGCATCAAGAATTCCCACAGGGCTACCGGCTGAGAGTTGGGTCCACTTGGCAAAAATAAGTAAAGATTTCCCAAAGACAACCAACCCAATAGGGAAGAGAACTTATTTCTCTTTTCCCTCATGTAATTATGGTTGGATGTAATTCTAAAACAGTACCAGATTAAACTTTTCTAGTTAACCCAAAGCAATTGGCACAGTTAGAGAGAGAACATGGTAATAATGCCTGTCGAATTGAGGCTGAGCCCTGTCCTTTGTTTCCAGCCATACTTCTTGGAGCTACGTATGTGGCCATAACTGAACAGGGCATGACATCCTGAGCAGAAAAAAGATGAAGGTGAACATCTGACCTTCAACATCTTTAAACCCATGAGCACTAGATTTTTGGAATCAATCTCCCTGACAAGATTTCCTTGTTTCTTATCTGTTACAGCTGCAACAAATTACCACAGAGTTAGTGGCTTATAAGAACACAAATTTATTATTTTATAGTTCTGTAAGTCCGAGGGCCAACCCAGGTCTCAGTGGGCTAAAATAAAGGTATTGGCAGGGCTGTGTTCCTTCCTAGAGGCTCTAGGAAAGAATCCATTTAAATTGTCTCTTCCAGCTTGGAGAAGCTGCCTGCATTCCTTAGCTTGAGGGCCATTTCCTCCATCTTCAAAGCCAGCAACATAGAGAGCATCTATCTTGTTTCCATCTTCATTTCTCTTTCTCGACTCTCTTCTGCCTCCATCTGTCACATTTAAGGACCTTTGTGATTACACTGGGCCCACCCAGATAATCCAAGATAATCTCCTTATTTAAAAATCAGCTGACTGTCAACCTTAATTCCATCTGTAATCAACCTAATTCCCCTTTGCCATATAACCTATAACTTAACACAATCATAGGTTCTGGAGATTAGGATGTGGATATCTTTGGATATGTAAATTATTATAGATGTTACATCTTCTATTGTTTCCTGAGCTAAACTGTTTTTCTTTACCTGATAAAGTGTGAGCCAGCAAGAGCACGAGATCTTCATGAAGGACATGACCTACAAAAGTTTCCAATGTCCTTTCTATGTTATAAACATTTCGATACACAAAGATTCTTGCAGCCCTTGTTTCAATCCTCTTTTCTCTTATACCAGCCAATAGTTTCACCTTCCTCATAGCCATGGGAAATAAGACATCAGTCCAATTTATCTTTCAGCAAGCTGCTTTTTTAAAAAACCATTAGCATATAAACCATCCAAGGGTTTTTTTTTGTTTTTTTTGTTTTTGCCTACCTAGAGAAAATCCGTTTAAACTCATCTGCTCTAACAAAAATCTTAATAAATGGCCTTCATGTCCTAAGAAATTCTCAACCTAGTCAGGATATGCAGTATGTAAGTCTGTATGTTAAGCTGGAGAGGAAACAAAGCAATGTTAAGATTTCCTGAAAGCTTCTGCTTGCCTACTATGTAAATGGGATGAGCGCCCTGGAGCCAACTGAGGAATAAATCGCATCTATTCCATGCACAGTGGGACAAAGGACTAAAGGGGTGCCCCACTCGTTTCCATTTTGCCCTGTAGAAAGTTGGGGAGGGGAGTTATTAAAATTATGAAGAAAATGCTATAGCATTATTCTGAAAAACTTTCCTACATAAGTGATAGAAGTTAAATGTTAATAAACTCTTAGAACAAACAAAAGTATAGAAAAAAATCATATATGAGTTTAATAGGAAGAAGATTTAATCTGTTTACGCTGTAAAAGACCAGCACCTGGAGGTGACTTATGGTCCCCAGTGTTAGATGCCGTGAGACTCTTCTATGCGCTTGGTTTCCAGGATCTGCTTTCTAGAGCTCTCAGTGCTGATAAGCTCCTTTCCTCAGACCTGGAAGCGCAGAAGGAAGACATTAGGGATCTTGCCTCCTCATGAAAGAAAAGGAAGTAAGGGAACCTCATGAGCACTGCATGCCAGCATGAACCGAGGAAGATCTGGCAAGTGCTTAGTGTAATTCTAGCACTAAATAAAAAACTTAAGTTATTTAAAGTGAGGTTTAACAAAAAGTAATTTGGAACATATTGCATGCATCTCAAAAACAATTACCTAGCTCCTCATGCTAAGAAGTATTTGAGAACTGAATGGATTTGTGTTATGGGCTTTTTATGGAAGGTTTATTGCTACTACCTCACAGCTCCCAGGGGGGGAAAGTTTTTATTAAAAATGTACACTCAGTCCTCACTGCCTTGACAGTGATGGTACAAGTCTATATCTTTATTTGTCTCTCCCATTAAACGTAGGTAGAGCCTAGGTAATATTCACTGTCATACCTTTCAAAGCACCTGCTTTGTGACAAGCATGAATAATGATAACCATTATTTATTTGTTAGACAAATAGTTCCTAAGCACCTACTGCAGGTACCATTCCTCTCCTAGTGTAGAGCCATGAATTAGACAAACATGGTCTCTGAGTAGGGAAGATAGGCAAGAAATAAGCAAAATAAATAAGGTAATTTCAAATAATGTTAAATTCCATGAAGAAAGAAAACAACAGGGCGATAAAAATGGTAACCTCTTAAGCACTTAACATTTTCCAGCCACTATGCTAAGAACTTTACCTATATTATTAAGTTTAAACCTCATAATAACCCTCTAAATTAGGTGCTATTTTTATTCTCATTTTATAGATGATGAAACTGATGCTAATAAGATAAATTAACTTGCTCAATGCTGCAGAGCAAGTAAGGAGTGCAAAACTGGGATCAAATTCAAGTTTTCTGACTCCTAAGCCCATGTTCTTAACCGTTATACTATATGCTTCACACCTGAATCTCGTGGCTAAAAGAAAGACAGAAAAATTGCTTTTCCCATGAAGTAGCCTAAAACTCTGAAGGAAAGAGGAGCATATTTGGTACTTAAGACAAAATCCTTGGAAATAAATAAAACTTTGCAGCTTTATATTTGATCAACTCCTCTCTGAGCTGTGGAGGAACGGGCTTCACTAACAAGGACAGCTCCATGCCTGCTCGTGACTGGTACATCATGTCTTACATATAGAAGTGTTACTACTTCAGGTTACATAAAGTGTGGATTTAAGGTGACTGTTCCCACAGTGGTAATATATTTGCTTCAATCTATCCATGCTTTCTCATTTGCTATCCCCCACCCTCCAGCAAGAGCCCTCTTCCAGAAGTAGGTCATCAAGGTCAGGGATTTGGCCTGCACACCCATTAAATACACAGAAACAGTCCAGACACACAGACGGAACAGGGACCTTTATGGCCCATGGTCTATCTAAGTGATCACCTAGGATCACTGGCCAACATTCAGTTTTGAGTCCCCTCCCCGCAAAATCCTCTCTCATTGTCTGTCATAGAACCTAGCTCTTATATCCCAACTGTTATATTAATTTTAATGATATAAATTTATTTGTATGCTGTTTTGTTTAGTGTGACTCTCTCTCACAAGGCTTTAAGCAAGAGGGCAGGGGCTATGGCAGGTGTGTCCCCCATGATACACACTGCACCTGTCCAGTCCATGGCACATGTTAAACAGCCGATAGATACTGTTTGAGTAGATGAGTGAAGCAGAGCATTGATGGTCAAATGAACTGCCCACAAGGGTGTGCAGGGAGGGACCCTCAGGAATTGCATTTTCTGTGGATAATCAACTGAGGGAGTAGCAAAAATGATGTAACCTCTTCCTTTTAAAATTAACAAATCAAAGGAGGTAATATGGTGATGCTTGGGAGGAGCTTCTGAGGCAGAAAGGAGAAGGTTTTAATTCCAGCTCTGCCACTAACCGATTGAATGTTTCTAAGCCACGGTATTCCCCTCTATAAACACGGGGGTAATAACAAGTAAACTAAATGAGATAAAGTGTGTGAAAATGCGTGGCAAGCAAATATGGGGAGAAGTCAGTTCAAAGACCTGCTGAATTAGTGTCTGTGACATAAACAAGCAAATTTAAGTCAGATTATCTTAAAGAAGAATGTTTACAAATGGCTTTAACCTTTATCCTCTTCGAAAGTCCTCCACTGGGAGAATTCTCTTGAAAGGAAGGGAGCAATTCAGACTATTGCTCAGTGCTTTCCACACCGTGACCGGAGTGCCATTAGTGGCTTGGCAAAGGTTTCTGGAGACCCAGTTCACCCCTACTGTGCCTGTTGCTGGCATTCCGCTTGCTTCTGAGATCTGAGACGTGTATCAGAGAAAGGGAGAATGTTCAAGAAATAGCCCAGAAGGTAGCTACTATGACAGCTGTCTGAAGAAAAGTCTCGATATTTCTTTCTATAAACATTTCATGGTTCTCAGTAAGGATCACTAGCTGAAGTAGGTTTCTTTCTACATTTTGAAGCTGGGCATTTTCAGTGGTATCTAATTAAGCCCATTACTTTTTTAAATGATATGGTAAGAAGAATAGACTTTTAAGTGGAGTGTATGTTTGAAGTTAGAAAAAAATAAAATCTCAAAACCTCAACACAAACAGCTAACCCACAATTCAAGAACTTTCTCTTGGGCTAATAGGAAGCCAGTGTGGTCTAGAATTAACTCTGAGCCATGGTGAGAAGCACAGGAAACAGGAGTCCTTGTGAAATGCTGATCACACCAAGCGAAGGATAAACAAACACATGGGATTAGCCAAACATGACTTCAAACCACTGTCTATTGGTCATGAAGAAGGCTCATATTAAGAGAATGAAAAAACTATAAAAAGATAAAAAAAAAAAAATCCCAGAAAGCAAACGGTTCCATACAAGAAAAGTCACATGATTGGAAGTCTTAAGGGAAATCAAAGCTTGACTTCAAATAAGCCTTTCTATGTTGGGAAATAAATACTGTAGCATCTGCCTTCAATCCATTCTTGACTGCTTGTTATATGATTAACACATGCTATGAAAACTCAGTGTTAATTTCAAAAAAAAAAAAATGATAAGTCATCTACTATTAAGAAACCAAAAGAAATAATTTAAAAAATTGTACCAGAGACCCAGAAACAAATCTACCACAATCTACTGACAAGAAAATATTTCAATGTTTATCTTCAGAACAGGCAAGTTTGTACAATATAATTGCTTCCTCTTGATTATAGACATTAAAAATCCCAACAACCAATTTAAGAAGTCAGTATTTTATAGAATGTGCTTTTTGGTTAAATTCAATCAAAACTGAAGCCTGGCCACAAGATATCAGTGTGAGTAGGAAATGGCATAAGGAAGAAATATTCATGTTGAGATTTGTACATATATGGACAAATCCAAATTTCTGCAGAGGAAGCAAAATAAATGGGATTTATTTCTCTGTATTTCTTGTACTCTTTTATCTACAGAACATGTTAGAAATTCATTTTATACCATCTTAAGTGGTTATCTACTTGTTTCATAAATGCAAGCCTTATCTTTTGCAGTAAAATAGTAAGTACTCATAGTAAGTGGATCTAGGTTTTATGGATATGTAGTTTGAGAGCATATGTGATTTGAGGGGTCCTCCTGGAGAAGAAGATTATAAAATTATGAATATAAAATTATGTAGAGGGTATTTCAAGTGAGTGGCCCTGGAGATTAAGTACCAGCAGCTTCACAGTAAATACACCTATAAACTATCTCAAGGCAAGAACTAAGCCTTGTATTTCTGAGTTCCACTTGCATGGTGTCTTGCAGAATGCTGGGTATTTTACAGGCATTCAGTACTTGATTCCACTCATTTCAGAAGCAAACAAAGGATCAGACTATGAGATTAAATTCACTGTATCAAATGGTACAAAATAAATCTTAACTCTTCATTCAGTTATACCTTAAACAATAGTTTGAATTAAATGCAATTTGAATTCATGTTGATTATATTATTTAATAATCAAGTTAGTACTTTAACAATTCAAAAACATCTATCCACTATGATAGGAGAACAAAGAGAAGATTTTTAACAATCATCAAATACAAGCTGGATGAACATGAGTCACAGACTAAACACTCTAGTTCCTGTGTGTATGTCCACTATTTGGGATGAACAGCTGGAATTGACGTGCACTCCTTTGCTGACTGTGGACATCTGTGGCCTATGATCAATGCAGTCAGCCCATAAATAGAAGAGGTTACCAATTCCAAAGTAAACTTGTAGGGTTTTTTATGTTTTGAGTTATTTCCTCATACTGCTTGCCAACAATTAGCATTCTGTATCCTTTTGAAACATGAATTGCCAAAAAGAGAAAATGCATAAAATTTTTCAATTTCTACTTATAGGTATGAGCTATAATATAAGCAAACAATCTATGAAATAAATGACTCACCATTCCAAATTTATACTCCAGGCTTAATATTTTGTCAAGTGATCTTATGCAAAAAACTACAGAACTTCCAATCTATGATCCTATTATAACCAGATCAATGTATGATAAAAAATAGACATTCCTGAATATGAACATATGAATAACTATTGGTCCAAATAAATTCAATTCTATATACATCTACAGGAAAATTACTTTGAGGAAAAACCCACTGTATTAATAACCTTACTTACACTGGAATAGAACTTGATTATTAAAGGCATTTCTGAAGACTGATAGATATGTCTACATAAAAAATTTTAATGGCTTCACAAAAAAAGAATCTTAAACAACTTTTAAAACCAAGGGACCAATTAGAAAAAATATTTTCAACATATGTTAATTTCCTTAATATACAGTTATAATTAGATGATCAAGTAATGAAATAATTAATGAAAATAATCCAAAAGAAAAATAGGCAAAAGATAGTAAAAGCAGTTCACAGAAAACACAAATGGCCAATAAGTATTTTAAAAGATGCTAACCTCACTCATAAATGTGAGAAACATAATTCAAAAGCAATGAGCTGCCATTTTTTAGTGGTCACCTCATGGTCAAGGTGGTTTCAAAGGCAGAGATAAAAGTATCCAAAGTTGACAAGTGTGTGAGGAAAGTGAGAGAAGGGGCCACCTCTCCATGGATAGGAGTGTGGTTGTTGTGTCCTTCTGGTGGGCAACATGACAATATCTTTCAAATCTTTAAATTCTGATATACTTTGACCGAGTGATCACTGTTCTATGAAATTATCCTATAGAATTCTCCAACAACTACTCAGAAGATACATATTCAAAAACACTTCTTGTAGCACTGTTTGCAAAATTTTAAAAACAAATGAAAAAACTGGAGTTTAAATGTCTATCCACAGAATAATCCATTTAATAAATACTATAAAGCCATTAAAAAGAGTATGATAAATCCATCTGTATGTACTGATTTTGAAATAAGAACATACATTTCTTGAACTTTCAATATGCCAGCCAATGTTCTAAGCCTTTTTATATATGTTAATTCACTTAATGAGTAAAAAAATCTCCAAGATACATAGATAAGTAAAAAATGAAAAATACAGAACAGACCGTGTACTGTGATTCTGTTTGTATCATATATAAGTATATATGCCATGTGGTAGATATATTAATATATAAACAAATATCATATATATGACATATCGTATATAAGAGTGAGAGATAGAAAGTGTGTATGTATACATACACACATTTATATACACTCAGAAAAATGTGGGAAGAATACAAAAGGAATGGTTTACAGTGATTACCTAGGAAGAATGGGATAGGAACTTGGGGAAAAATAAATTTTACTTTTTATTTTTATAGTTTTCTGGATTGATGGAAATTTTCACCATAAACATAGATTACTTCTATTTTCTAATGTTAATATGTGTTATTTGCCTAGTTAGATTGTGGTATCTTTAATTTTCTTCTTTCTACTAATATGTATTTTTAAAAACCTAATAAATGTTATTTAGGGAAAAAGATGCAATATGAGAAAATGCCAGCATTGATTTTTATACCCCAGGATACATCTCTAGGATAGGAATTTTTAGTATGACCAGAGATTACTTTCAAAATTAAAAAAAAAAACACCTTGCTAACAAAAATCGATACTCAACAAGCCCAACAAAAATACCCTATCTCATTTCCTTCCTTATGCAGGAAACCTTAGAATATGTAAGGATGAGGATTTCCATGATTCAAAAACAATTGTTTGGCTGACAGTTTTCTTCCTCCCAATATCGAGTTAATTTAATGATTAAGTAAAAGACCAAGTTTAATTATAAATAAAACAAAAATAAGGATGAAAATATAAAGATTAATTAGCAATATATAAATTACAATGTCCATTGCTGTACTATTTGCAATAGGTGCCTTAACAACATGGATTGAGGATGATACTTATTTGCATATCCACAGAGCAGCCCATACGCAGTGATAATTAATAGTTATCATCACCGTCATCACCACCATTGTTCATTAGCTGCTTCCCATGGGTCTAGGACTGAACTCCACACTTCGTACATATTAGCACATTTAATCCCCACAATAGCACAACAAGATTCCTGGTTAATTGATTATTTATTGGAATTACACAAAATTATGAAAATATGGAGAAATTTAGGGTGGAAAATAGTAAATGAAATCTAAAAACAACTGAATCTAGATTTATGGTAGCTCCTCTTAACTCTTTTATAGATTTTTTTCCCCCAGAAACAGAGCATATGTGGCTCCTGAATAATCTTTGTGCCATTCGTTCCAAAAGCCCTTCCTTCGGGTTAATCCTGCCCCACGCGTCGCTCTCAGCAGACCCAGCACAGGTGGTTCGGAACCTTGTGCCTTCATGCAGCACACAGCTTTACCAATTCGCAAACTCCTTCGGATTCTTACCTGTCCAGCAGCAGTTCCAGCACTTCTTTCGTGGAGGCAAAGCCTCTGTACGTTGACAGGAAGATGCTGATATAGGTAAAGTCATTGTCCCCAAAAGCTGTCAGCAGGTTCTCCACAAGCTTCTCCAAGGTGCCAGCTTTTATGGTCCTGATCTTACAGGTCTCATACTGACTGACTGTATGTCCTGGAGGCAGCTGGTCCCCTTCAACCTATGTAATAAATTAATGATTATCATCAGGAGAAATGACTCCCTAAAGTAAAACTGGAAACATTGAAATAGTTGAAGGCCATAGGCCGTCATGCTCCCCATCTCTCTTATTTAATTTTGCGACAGCCATGTGAGGCAATGCTCTTTCCTGTGAGTTTAGTGTGGTGCTGAAGTAGTGAGTGTGTGGATGTGTGTTCCCTTCCTCCCTAGAAGTAGAGGTATTACTTCATAATGCACATTTTTATCAAGGATGTTTTCTGTGATCCACGATCAAGTTTAGCAAATGTTATCAAGCAGTCCCTTTGTACTGTTCCAAGGCGAGTTTTCAAACTCATTCTTAAGGACAGCTCCGACAGTGGGGTGCTGGAACCAACTCATACTGGCCTTGGAGAGACGATTGTTAAGTTTTTAAGATGTATGTGAGCCAGTTGACATCATGTTGATAGCTTGAAAACAAATCAGCCATGGTAGGAGTACGTTCTCCATGGAAATCTCTGGAGATCTGACCATGAGCTGACATTCTTCAGTCTACAGGAGGCAATGTGCATTCTGATTCAATATCACCAGCAGTCAACAGAGTTGGCTGGAGAAATGGTCGTACCAAGCAGCACTGGGATAAGCTCTGGGGAGTGATGAGAAGGGTAGGTGGGTGTAGGACCCTGCCTTCTGGAAACTTGCAAAGTATATGAGAAGACATTTACTCATGAGAGGTAGCTATCACATGAGAATGAAACTATAAATAATATTGGTAGGTATAACTGTCATTTGGTAGATATAAATCATAATACATAAAAATTAATTGGTAATAAAATCTGTAAAGCTTAAAAATTGAGTATGAGGGAAGAGAATTAAATTGAAGAAAAATATTGGTGTGCCTTACATTCTGCAGTAAATCTGTGCCTAACCAATTATATAGAGATGCTTTTCCAAGTCTAACTTGTCCTTCGTAGGCACTAGAGAAACTTACAGAGAGGAGTTCTGTATAAATCTTTTTCTGAAGCAAATAATTATTCTAAGTGATGCAAACAAGCTGAATGCATCCGATGCAGTTTTTCTGAATCATATGTTGAATTGTTTTAGATCAGATTTTCCTACACTGAAATAATCAGAAGTGAAAATTAAAGAAGACGGCAAAGAAGAGAGTACTGAATCGCTAATGACGATACTGTGCTTACTAAGTGGCATGTTTGCTTTTTCTTCACCTGGCCCGTCAGAAATTAAACTACGAGAGGGAAATTAACAGATGGGATTGCTTTCAGAAAGACCGAAGTGGTGGCAACTGCTTTTAGAAGGGGGTTAGAATAGCTTAATGTCATCATGTCTAACTGCTAACAGGAATTAAAATTAAGACTCTAGTTTATATGGTGGATGGCTTTATTTCTTTATTTAATTTTTGAAAGTTTTCTAAGGAGAGGGATCTGGTTCAGGCAAAATATCAAATGTTTCCTTAGGCCTCTTAAGACTGTTGACTCAGATCATGGCCTAATAACTGTGCTTTATCACTCTACATGCAGTTTTAGAGCAAGCCTAGTAGTACCCATCTGTTCCCCAGAAGCTCCAATTAACTTTAACCAGAAACAATAAGTGAAAAAGATATATGGTTTCAAACTCTAATTACATTTTTAATTACATACAGTGTTGCCTTAAGTGTGTGCTATAAAACACTAGTTCCAAAAAAAGAAAGTCCCGTGGTCAAGTTTGGGAACTATAGAGTTCAATAAAGTCAAAGACATTTCTTTACTGCAGAATTTCTCAAAGTCTTTATTATGCTAACATGTGTTATTAAACTCAGAGAGGGATATGGTATATGACATTTCCACATGGATTTCTCTTTATTCTCAGAGCATCTTGGAGAACTTTAGAATGAATACACTTTAGAAAATGTTGGCTTAGTAAATTACTGTAATGCATTTAAAGCTCAAGTCATATTTATCACTTTTCTTTTAAAAAAGAAAAATCAGCATCATAATGAACACATATAATTCAATATACAATTTGAATTAATCCTCCAACATCTATATTCCTTTGATCTCTTTCTTAATACTAAAATGTAGGGATGTTTTGTGTTTTTTACTTTGTCACTCCAAAAGACCAGGCCAAAATAATTATTAGCCTGCATAATATTAAAAAGTAGCAGTTAGAACTATACTTCAATGTCAACGTTAACAACAATAAAAAGAATGGTTTCTCAGTTGTTAGGGATATTCAAGATCTGATTCTAAATCAAGCTTCTTTATCTTGTGATAATGTCAGGGTTTCCTTACCTAACAATTTTGAAGTTTGATGATTCTTTTTTTTTTTTACTTACAAAGGCAAACTCCATTTTAAAACTAAATCTTTCTTATTTTAAGTAATGACTATTTAAAAGAACTCATTTTTCACTGAGTATTGATGTGACCAAAAATTCAAACACAGAGAAAAATACTTGTCAAAGGACCTGATGAAGTGGGTCCCTTTTCCTGCCAGAAAGCAGATTTGGCAGGAAGCCACGGCCCTCCCTTGGGAATGGAATTATGTTTCTCATTAACCCAATCTCTTCCTTTCAGTCTTCCTTTTACTCTGAAAAAAAATTTTTAATATGCATACATGATTCCCATAAAAGTCCTTTTAACAGTTTTGTGCCTCAGTGTTTGCATCTGTGCATTAGGGAGAACAATGTTTGACCCAACAGAATGGTTAATAAAATAATTTGAATATTTAGATTTTAAAAATCATTCTGTAAATGCAATGAGTGAGCATCAGTGACAATATCATAAAATGAAGTACAGAATTGCTCTGGGGCCTAAAGTCATTCTCACAAAAATTAACAATGCATATTAAGGTGTCAGAGCATTTGTTTAACGTCATTCTCTGTAGATTTGCTCAATATCCTGATATCTACTTGTTATGGCAGAGAGAAGACCAGGTTTTTCAAGATGAGTTCTAATTTACCCACATTAAAATAGAGTACATCTTTTATGACACAAAAACTTAAAATTATCTGCTTACTACTGCAATTATTTTGAAATGAAATTGTAGAGGAAGGAAACACAAAAAAATCCCCTATGCCATATGGGCAGACTGGAGAAGTTAAAATGTTAAAGTTTCATTTTTGCAACAAAAGATTCAATAGGTCCATAATCCTTTTAAGAAAGACTTTAGGACCTGTTTTTGTTTGTATTATCTTAATAACTTTGAATTGAAGTTTAAGAGAAAAGAGGTAGAACCCTTGGCAGACAAGTGTTTAATAACCCAGACTTCGAAAGCAAGACAGGGAAGGCTGAGCTTGCCCTGTGGGTTAGCACGCTAACAGGAAACAGTTCAATCTGGATTTAATCACAGACCGTCGCTTTACTGACAAGATCATGATACCGAGGCCACAAAAATGTTTCGTGATTGTTTTTCTGGTTAATGTTTCTGCCATTAGAATTCGGCTTTTTCTAAGAGAACATGTCTGATTCCTATGGGATAAATATCAAAAATTCTGCCCAAGTGTCTTAGCCTTGGAATTTCCATAATTATCAATTTTGGCAGGAGGGGGAGAGGAGACAGAGAGTGTGAGAGATGAAATATGCCATATTTCAATGCTGCTTCCAGTCATGGAGAAATATACTCTTTCGCCTCCTAAAACATAAACTGTTAACAACTTGGGTGTTTAATTTGAAAAAAAAAAGAATTCAGTCAAAATAATACACCAGTCATCTGATACTTTTAACAGAGAACATGTTAAGTAAACAAGCCCATTAGCATGGAGACAGTATGGAGTCCTCCAAGTCATGCTCCGTCTTCACTATATCAGTTCTCAGCCATCTTGGCCTGAGCAGCAAAGTGAACAGTGACCTCTCTTCTAGTTGCTAACTCCCTAAGAATATCTAAAGCCCACATCCCAAGTTTTATAGACTTTCAGAAGTATACATTATTATCCCTACATTCATCCCAAAATTCCAACAGTAAAATTTATACTCCCTTTCAAATGCCCTAGACCACTACCCAGCCACAACAGCAAACCACTACAGCACAGAAGGAGTGTCTTTTATCCCAAATACTTGAGACCAGAAGTGTTTTGGATTTGAATGTTTTTTCGGATTTTGAAGTGTCCGCATTATACTCATCAGTTGAGCAACTCTATTCTGAAAATCTAAAATACTTCAGTGAGCATTTCCCTTGAGCATCATGTCAACACTCAAAGAGATTCAGATTTTTGGAGCATTTCAGAGATTTTGAATTTTCAGATTAGGGATACTCAACATATATAGGAGGTCTCATGGGCTGACTCACAAATAAGCTCTGCTCATCTCTCCATATTATCCAAATGCATATGTTAAATTTCCTTGCTCGGCAAAGAAAAAACTCCATTCTCTCAGTAGAAATCATGTATGTAATGACACACAGCATAACATTATAACAAGTATGTCTGAGTCCTATAGTGAACTATTTAAACATGGGACATTCCAAGATGTAGGCAGTTTATTTAAAAAAAAAAAAAAATCCTAGGCCTGTGATATCAAGCTCAGCATAAGCTTCTTCTGCTTTGTGTGAACTTCTACTTTGGGTGTGGACTTACTTTTTTGCTAAGTTATAATTGCCAGATAAATTACAGAATGCCCAGTGAAATTTAATTTCAGATTGATAATGAATAAATAATTTTTTGGTTTAAGTATGTCCTGTGCAGTATTTAGAACCTACTCATACAAAAAAATGTATTTATTTATCTGAATTTGAAATTTAACTGTGTGTCCTGTATTTTTATTTGGTAAGTCTAGCAGCCCTATGCTAGTTGCATATACAGAATGTATGTCTCTTTCATTTATTCATCTACTTATTCAGCCACACATTAACTAAACTGTACTATGTGCTAGGCACTAACATATAAAGGTAAACAGCATGCAGTTCTGACACCCAAGTTGTTCAGTGTGGTGGAGGAAACAGAACCAATGAAACCGTTATAATACAATGTGAAATGGTAGCAAGATGAGCAGGATGCCATGGAAGCCCCAAAAGGGATCCAGTGTAAAGGAGGCTTCAGAAAAGGCTTCCTGAATAGGTGTTGCCTACGCTGGGTTTTAAATTATGAATGGGAGCTCACAATGTCGGAGAAGGCACAGCAGGGCAGAGAGATCAGCACTAACAAAGCCATTAAGAAGAAAGAAGTGTGAGGGGTGTTGGGACTCAGAAAATGACATCCCATGCAGAGAGATAGGAACACTCCTACACAGCTGGTGGGACTGCAAACTAGTACAACCTCTGTGGAAAGCAATATGGAGGTACCTTAAAGCGATACAAGTCGATCTACCATTTGATCCAGCAATCCCATTACTGGGCATGTACCCAAAAGAACAAATGACACTCTATAAAAAAGACACCTGCACTCGAATGTTTATAGCAGCACAATTCACAATTGCAAAGATGTGGAAACAACCCAAGTGCCCATCAATACATGAGTGGATTAATAAAATGTGGTATATGTATACCATGAAGTACTATTCAGCTTTAAGAAACAATTGTGATATAGCACCTCTTGTATTTTCCTGGATAGAACTGGAACCCATTCTACTAAGTGAAGTATTTCAAGAAAGGAAAAACAAGCACCACATGTACTCACCAGCAAATTGGTATTAATGGATCAACACCTAAGTGGACATATAGGAATAACATTTGTCAGGCATCGGGCACATGGGAAGGGGGAGGAGGGGATGGGTATACACATACATAATGAGTGCAATGCACACAGTCTGGGGGATGGACACGCTTGAAGCTCTGACTCCGGGAAGGGAAGGGGGGAAAGGGCAATATATGTAACCTAAACATTTGTACCCCCATAATATTCTGAAATTAAAAAAAAAAGTCAAAAAGAAAAAAAAAAAAAGAAAATGACATCCTAAAGTATGGACCTTGGCATGCCAAGGACTTTGAACTCAAAGAAACTGCAAAGTCCCTCTCTGACCTTCTGCCTTCCTGTCTCCCACCCTTCTTGCTCCCCTGAAGTGAGTCACAGAAACCATAATTCCTCCTTTCCCCCACCCCAAGGTGGGTCATAGACACTAGAACCCCTCTCCTCCAAAGCAAGCCATAAAACCTATAAATATAGCTCTAGCCTTTCCCCATCTTTCTATGTAAGAACTGGCCATAAAGAAATTCTCTGACTACCTTATTTGATAGTAGGTCATAAGACTCCCATTCAAGAAAGGTTCCTGCCCCATGCCCAAGAGGAAGGAATGCTACACAGAGAGGCCAAGAAGAATTTGGACAGAAAAGCCTTGCTAGGTGCCCCCCACCCTCAGTCTATTACTATTAAATCACGCCCTTTTTGTCCAGTTATATTTCTACATGGCTGTCCATTCTTCATCAAACCTAAGCATAAAAATGGAGACTTTTCCCTGGGTCTTTGGGTTTCATTTCTGAAGGCTCCCAAGTCATGTAAAACTTTGATTAAATATATTTGTTATACTTTTCTCTTGGCAACCTGTCTTTTGTTATAGAAATGTTGGCCATGACCCTTATGATGAGTGAGGAAAGGTAGGACACCTTTCCACCCCTACAGGGGGAAACCGTGGTTGCAGAAGCAATACAACAAAAGGGATGAATGCTTTGTCTAGAGAGTCAGCAGGGGACCATCTGAGTATGGAGGACTTGGGTTTCATGCTAAGGAGAGACTCCATGTTCTACAGGAAACGGGAAACCAAAGATGATGTTTTAAGCATGGTCAGAGAAACCAATGTGGAGAATAGATTTGAAGAGGACAGTATTAAAGTCAGGAAAATCAGTAGGAAAAGTTGTTGATAATCCAGATGAGCCACTGTAAGGGCCTTAAGTGGTACAATGATAATAGGAATAGAGAAGTTGGTAGATGGAAGGGACACATTTAAGAAATAATCAAAACGAAAATTGTCAAGACTTAGTGATTAATGGGATGTAGAGGATAAAAGATGAAAGAATGAATCAGGGATGGATATTTACCTGATTTCTAGTGTGGATGACTGGAAAGGTAATGGTGTCACTCACATGAAAGAAAATCGAGGAGAGGAACTCAGATTTTGGGGGTACTGAATTTCACTTTAAAAACACAGAACTTGAGGTATCTTTGGGGACATGCCAATGGTACACAACAGGCAGTTATAATCTAAAAGTTGAGAGAAGTGTTTAAGATGAAAATATGCAGAACTTACAACAATTAAAATAAATTCAGTTCCAGGCATAGTATGTCAAGCAGCAATAGCAAAAGACTGAGGATGGGATCTGGATGAATACCAAAATTCAGAGGGTTCCAAGAGGACAAGCACTAGAAGAGGCACCTGCACATGTAGCAAATTAACACATAGCTTGATCTATGGTGGCATTTCTGGGCAGAGAAACCAGAAGAAATCTTCGATGCCAGATTCAGGTATATGCCGACATCTGTACCTTCCAATTACACGAACACATTAGCCAGTGCTATGCTGAAGCCAGCTTGTACGCCTTGTGCAAACAACTGGGTAAACTCCTTCTCAACTCTATGTTCAATGGCATCATGTTGGTAGTGTGAATTCAGCATGGTGGGGATAGTTACACTATAGAAATTAGCAAATGCTACAAATATGGGCTTTATTTTGGAGAGTCAGTTTATCAGCATACCACCACCCAGGGGTCCCTCTCAGATTGTATCCATAGTAAGTTCAAGAGAGACCTTCAAACTGATTGAACCTTTTTCTCTTTCTGTGTACACTCCAGTTAAGGCATCTGTGCTGTCACTGTGATCTTTGACCTTACGGAAGATGGAAAATTATGCCTCTGAACTATAAAAAAGGAGAAATGTAGAGGAAGAAGAGGCAAAGGAGCATGTGCATGGCAAATGAATGTCCTCTAAAAACAATTACAAGATCCCCAAGAATTGACCTTGCTTAAAGCTGCTAGTTAGAATGAAGCCACGTGGTCAGGTTTCCATGATGAGTACCCTTCATCCTCAGGAAAATGCTAAGGGAGTTGTAATAACAAACAATAGCCAGTGTTTTGTTACACAGAAATCCCATCCCCCTTCGCCATCCTGTCTCAGCAGGGTTTCCTAGATCACCCCCATAGAGTCCAGGAACCCTTCTGGAGGAAACAGGAAGTTGTATTTTCCATCTCCTGAAAAATAGCAGTATTCCTAGAGTCTTGACCCAACATTAATCCATAACAGACTCTATCTTCTCTAACACAAATCCTTATTTCTGACATTCTGGCCACCTTTAAGGATTCCCAAGTGTCCCAGGAGGCAGATTCAAATTAAGTGGATATTAAGAAGTTTGCTGACCACAATTTTCAAATAAAATAATTTGACTATTATGCTACTTTTCTGCTTGAAACTCAGAATGCTAATGACTAAGGTGCTATGAATTAACTTGGTTCCATTTCTATTTCTGAGACCAATTTACTAAGGAACCTAGGGCAAAAACTTAAACTTTCAATATCTTGGTTATCTACTTTATAAAAGCAAGAAATCATATGCTACTTCGAGAAGTTCAAGGATTTAAAGTTGCATAGAGGGATGAAAGTCTGAACTAAAATGGTCACTACTGCATTTGCCAAGTAACATCACAAACTGTCACATACAGTTTAGTATCCACAGTGAACATCCCAAATTCACAACTCCCTCCTTTTTCTCTCACTCAGAGCCTCAAATGTCCAAGGTCTTCATATCCTGAGGTCCCAGGTTAACAGGTGCCCTGGCTTTCTAGAATCCACTCTGTTTTTGTGTAGCCCAGCCAATCTCTGTCTGGAAAGGGCCGCAGGGGGCAGTGAGCTTCTGTGTGACCTAATATTCTCTGTGAATGAAGCCTGCTATGAATGGAAAGGCTTCCCCACAGCCCAGAAGCGTTCCCAGCATGCCATAAATCCCACAGACAGCTCCATGGGGCTTTATCTCTTTGTGAGATTTATAAGTGTTCCTTCACCAATCTTCTGCTGGAGAAAGGGTGGGAGGAGGGGTAGCAACTGACTGGTGTTTCCAAACGTAAAAGCAAAGTCGTGAGTTTGATTCTTATTCTATGCCACATTAAGGACTCTATCTTCTTCACTTTTCTATGGGATTCCTATGGGAATACTTAGTTCTCACTATTATTATCACCTATGATCATAATGATCAAAGATAAAAATCAAAACCCCATTATCAAGATGCCAATAAAATCATTACTCCCCTGGATCTCAGAATTCAAGTAATGACACTGTCTAACTTGCTCCTTTCCCCTCAAAAATTAAATCTTTAAACTCTATGGGACTTACAAACTTAGATGTAAAGTATAGCTTAATAGTTTGCACAAAGCTCTGGGACAAGGGGCCTCTGGCAAGTACTTTAACCCTCAGCACAGTGTCTGGCACAGGTAACATTCCTAGATCATGGGCTTGCTAGAATTGGCTACCAATAGAGCAAGTAGGTATTTTTGAAGCATATCATTGCTTTGATCACCCACTTGCTCTGGTGATCAAACCCAGAGCAAGTTATAAAGAACAACTTAGTTTATCTTGAGTACATCTCTCTGAAGGATACACCAAAGTAAACTGCCTTTTTTCCAGGTTTTTCTCTTTATAAGCTGTAAATTAATTCTAAGAAAACCATCCTCGTGTCTTAAGTGTAAAGGAAGAAAAGAGATGGCCAACATGTATTTACTGAGCACTTGTGGGTCAAATGCTCAATCCTTACAACAACCCTCTTGTATAAGAATTATTCCTACTTTATTTGGGGAAACTGGGGTTTAGAGAAGTGAAGGGCTCACAGCCAAAGTTACCCAGCTAATTAGAAAAAGTGTCAAAGCCAGGATATAAAACCAACCCTGTTTTTCTATTGCAGTGTGTTGTCTAAAAACACAAAGCGATATAGTACTGGGTACTCAATCTCTGTATCTGTACACCCAAGAGTATCAGAACTCAATAGTCCAGAATCTGCATACTTTGTAAGATTGTTGTAAGAAAGAGGTAAGATCAGATGACAGATCTAAAGGCATGTTGAAAGATTACAGGCTATTTGATGCTCTACAAATAAAAGAAAATATTGTATACAATACTAAAATCCCTTCCTTTTCACTTTCTTTCCCCTACCCCAACTACTTTTACCAAAAGTTAGGTCTTACTACATCAAATGCTCTCTGGTATTATCCTTCTTACCTCTTGACACTGACTAAAATCATTAACACCTAAGGGTGAAAAATATTGTTCTAGTGCCAAAGACTCTCTTTGGAAGAAAATGAAAATCCCTCTCCTTATTAGTTTCTTAAATGAATGCTTTCAATCAGGAGCTCAAAGAAAGCCAGGACACTGGTGTCAGAGCTGTATGAGACGCTACCGCCTAACGCAGAGTAGGAGTAGGGCACACTCATATTCTGCTCTGATCCCCAGATTATTAATTAATTTCCTACCTGCTAGGTAGTCCAAAGACAGTATCATTCTAGTTTTAGAAAGAAAGGAAAATAAAAACAGAATGGCAATATGATAGATTATGAACATAGCCAGAATATATAGTTTGTACATCCTGACACATTAAAAAAAATAAAGAAGGTAGAGTATAGAAAGGACTGATAACTGTCAAAAACACAGATCCAATTTCTCCAAATGAATAGAAACTGAAAAAGCAAACATTTTGTTCACTAGATATTGATGGTCAAAAATATATATTAAAAGATAGGCACGTCAGTTGTAAAGAAAAGATTTATCCTTCTAATAACATGCTCATCGTTCTCATGGCTCGTGACCTCCTCTTGATGTCAGTCAGTAAAAACAGTATGAAAAGAGCCTCCATTGGACAAAGGACCCAAGTGAGGTACTAAGGAAATCTGTAAAGGAAATAAAGGATCTCTACTGTTTGAAAGCCTAATAGCAGAGATTATAGTATGAATGTGAAGTTTTTTCATTTAATGACATGGAAGAAAAGGGATGTGTAGAGCTCAGTACTAATGTGTATGACACAACATTAAATAAATGCTAGGTAAATACATGTGAGCCTTGCAGAGGGAATTTCAGAATTGACGGGGATAAGACCTCTTGCAACCCCGGAATTCCAATGATAATGATGGCAGTCAGGAAAGGAACAAATAGCAAGAAAATAGATTCCATTTCTGGTTCCAGTTCAATTAATCATCAAGTACTTGCTAGTGCTTTCTATTTATCTCAGCAGTGGGTTAGGAGAACTCTTTTTGATGTAGCTGTTCTTGTTCATTTCTAAACACACTGGAGTGGATTCATTCAACAAATATTTGTTGGATCCCTACTATGTGGCTTCTGGAAGCCAGAGATACAACAAAGAACCAGATAGACAAGGTGCCAGCTCACACGGATAAATGCACCTCCTTTTCAACTAAACGACAAGAAAGCAGATTCACGAGCCCATCACTGACTGGACCTGGGCTTGCTCTCATGAGTAAGAGTAAGTATCCCCTAGAGACAGAGTCTTCAAGCTACCTGAACCTGAGCGTTTTATGCTGCTGTGCTGGAAACACCATAGAGAGATGTGGCTGATTTCATTATCATATGCATATAGACAGAAGCTATGAATATAGATAGAGCAACTCTTTCTAATCAATACTACATAACTATAAATACTAACTGCAGATGAGACTATCATCCAAATTGATATAAAATACAGTCCTTGGACACAGCTTTTCTGTGACACCTCAAACAGTGCTACAGTGACTTATCAATGGATTCTACTGTTCATTTGCATAGGTCAAATCAGTTTTAACAAAGGCACTACTCAACTTCACCAAGACAACAAATCATACAATAGGTTCAGGAAAAGGTTCTGAAGTTTTAGTTATAGCAGTTTGAGTTTCTGAATATAAAATATTTTAACAGTGTGTTTTGTGGAAAATGCCACTAATAAACAATGTATATTTGGGGATTCATTTGAACACAAATAAAAAGGCCTGTTTCTTTGAACATACTAAAGAGTTTGCAAGAATCACTTGGAGTGCTGGGTAGAAACACTGATTTCTGAGCCTATGCTCTAGAAATTCTGTGCATTAGACTTAGAATAAAGCCCAGGGATCTGCATTTTAACTAACATCCTAGGTGATTCTAAATGTAGCAGATTCATTGATTACCCTTTGAGAAATACTATACTTGACAATGTGAAAACAAAGACAAATAAGGTTTATTGATGAGATAAAGGAGAAGTTGATTAATATAAGCTTGGACAAAGTCATCTGACATTAAGGCTTCGTTTCCTCACTTATAAAACTAAGAATAATATCACCTCTACCTTCCTTAACTCACCTTGATCTTATGAGGATGATTCAAAAAAAAAAAAAAAAAAACGTGGGCTACACTTTGAACTGCTTGAAATTAAAGAACTATATAATAAACTAAGGTATTATTAATACTCAAGTCAATGACCTGAGATGCTTTCAAGCAAACCATGTGATCTTTCTTGTGTGTTTATGCTATGACATTCAACGGGTTTTCCTACAAAAAGGGAAGGTATTAAGATTAACCTATAGAGTTTGCTTCTGCCCTCATTTTTTGTCCAGGTGGAAGAATCCTATGGAAATGTTTCATCACTTACCTCCTATAATATCCCTGTATAGTTGGCACTGTCAATTCCCTCCTAGAGGCCAGGCACGGTGGCTCACATCTGTAATCCTACACTCTGGAAGGCCAAGGCGGGTGGATCATTTGAGCTCAGGAGTTCGAGACCAGCCTGAGCAAGAGCGAGACCCCGTCTCTACTATAAATAGAAAGAAATTAATTGGCCAACTAAAAATATATAGAAAAAATAAGCCGGGCATGGTGGCACATGCCTGTAGTCCCAGCTACTCGGGAGGCTGAGGCAGAAGGATCGCTTGAGCCCAGGAGTTTGAGGTTGCTGTGAGCTAGGCTGACGTCAAGGCACTCTAGCCAGGGCGACAGAGTGAGACTCTGTCTCAAAAACAAAACAAAACAAAAACAAAATTCCTTCCTAGAACTCTTTGCCCTTTTTGCTTCTAAACATCATTTTCTCAAGAATAACAAACAACAGCAATTAATAATTCTGAGTACTTTGTATGTATCCCATAATAACCTTATAAAGCAGATAAATTTACTATCTTATTTTACAGATGAGAAAACTGCATAAATTTTCAGATAAATTTACTATCTCATTTTATAGATGAGAAAACTGAGGCCCAGAGAAGCTAAATAACTTGTTCCAGGTCACACAGCTAGGAAGTGGCAAAGCCAGGATTCAAATACAAGTGGTCTGGATCCAGAGTCAGACTTCACAACACTATCTCATCTCCCTCAAAGTTCTCCTATGAATCCAAAGGCTCACCACTAGTTCCTCCTCCTTTACTTACCACCAATATGGAAAGATTACCAACTGCAATCCTCTTCTCTTCTTCTGCTGTATTCTTTCTGGCATATATATATATATATATATATATATATATATATATAATATCTTTCCATTCTATTCTTCTTTCCCAACCTAATTTCCTTTGCCTTAATTTAGATTTCATTCTATAACTGAGTATGTATAACAAGCACCTAACTAGTCTCACTTGCCTCTAGTCTTGCCCCTTCAACTATTAATCTGTAGGCAAAATATTCTTTCTAAAATATTAATCTTGCTTTTAGAATAAAGCCAAGGTATCTACTAAAGTTACACATGCCTATCCTATAATTCAGCAATTCACTTCACGTACATTCTCAACAGAAATGCGTACAGATGTCTGTCCACCAAAAGACATGGACAGAACATTTATTTCAGTTTTATTCATAATAGCTACATACTTTCCACAGTACGTTGCATTTGTTTGCTTACAGGTATCCTCCACTAGACTGTGGAATCTTTGAAGGTGAAGACTCTTCATATTTATATTAATATTTATTCCTCTGAAATTAGCCTACAACCACATTAGTAATAAGTACTTCATGAATACTAATTGAGTAAATGCATTTTTAAAATAAAAATAAGTTTATCTAACAAAATCTATCTAGTGACATTATGCTGTTGCCTAAATAACTTTTACTTGATTCTTCCAAATTTCATCAAATAAAAAATTTGTACCTATGAGCAAGAAAAGTCTGTACAAATACAATAAAAGCAAAATGCTTAATCATCACCTCTTAGCCAGACTGCTAACATAAATATGCCTTTAAACTACCCTTATGGCATCCATAGTGATCTTTTAAAAACACAAATCAGATGGTGCCACTTTCCTGCTTCAAACCTCCCGCTGGCTTCCCATAACACTTGCAGTGAAATCCAGCCTTTGCCAGGGTTCCCAAGGCCCTTCCTGCCTATCTGCTGTACCTCACTACCAAAATCATCTCCCTCCCTCTCTGGGCCCCAACCACACTGGCCTGCTTTCAGCTCCTAAAACACAGCAAGCTCGTTCACATCTAAGAACCTTTGCATTTGCTCCTTCTGCCTAAAATGCTGCCCGTGTGAGCATGTGTTCAGGCCGGTCTCGGTTTCATCATTCACATCTTTTGATGGGGCAGTGACCCCTGAGATAAACCCCCTGGAGCATCCCTCCAGCATCGGTGTCACACTACCCATCCTCCCCTGCCACACCAGGTCACCTTACCTTAATTTCTTGATAGCACTTATTTACTTGTTTATTGTCTGCAAACTCCACAGACAACAGAGCCCTTATTTGTCTTGTTCACACTATATAACTAGTGCATAGAATAATGTCTATTACACAATAGGTGCGCAATAAATGTTTGTGGTAATGAATGAAAACAAATTAATGTGTAATTTAATTGCATATTATTTTAAAACCTGAATGAAAGGCATACAAAACTCCATAAATCCCTGAAAAATATTAATACAAAAACCTGTCCGCTGAACTAAAAATCTTAGGTAAACAAAGTTAACTGATTCAACCTCTTTGTGGCAGTTGAGAACTAAAAGGAATTTATTAAAATGACTGTTCCGAGCTTTTTTTGAAGACCAATTAATTCTGTATTTGGTTATCATGATTTTAAAAAATACTGAAGTCATGAGGTTTTTTTCCTCCAGAATTATTTTCCCATCGAGATTGAGATGCTGAACCAAACTACACATAACAATGATCTCTCATTCTCTGAGGCTGACATTGCTCTTATTGTTCTATCAGATGTACATGCCATTGAGCCAATTGCTTGCTTTGAAAACCAAGAGTGAAAATGTGCACTTATTTGACTTCTTACAACTCCAAGTGAGAGTGTCAGTGGAAATGAATACACAATCTAATCAACCAGCTACGTGATGAAAGTATAAATAAATACATTGCAAGAAATTTACTTGGGAGGTGTTGGACTATCAAGCAACTTCCAATATTTTCTACATGAAAGACAGTGTGTAGAATAAGTCAGGGTTTCACTTGAAACCCTTTTAACTTTCCCTTTTTCCCATGCCAGGTTCTAAGCCTTGAACACAAAAAACATTGTTTGAGGTCTCTGAATTTATAATAAGTTTTTATTACTGAAACAAACTAGTATACCCTAATAGCTCATTCTAGAATGCTAAGTTATGATCATTTGAACTTTATAGCAAGGGCCACTCACTATATTAGTCATTAAACCCTCTTAAGGGGAAGTCTAGAGCATTGCCTTTTTATCATAAATCCCACTTTTATTCATTTATTCATTCAGAAATATTTATTGAGCTTCTACTATGTGCAAGGTACTATTATAGGACACTGTGGGGACAGAAATGAACACAGACATGTTCCCTGTCCTCATGAAGCCAGCATTCAAGCAGAGAAGACAAAATATTAGACAGATAATTTACCAGTTATTTGTCTAACTGCAGTAGAGACAACTGTTTCCCATAAAAAGGTGCTAAAAAAACATAAGATGAGGGGATCCCTGTCTTAGAGATCACGGAGAGTGTCACTGAGGAAACAGATGAGAATGATGACCACGTGTTCACCAAGTAAGGGTTGAGAGAGAGAACATTTCAGACAGGGAAGAGCATGTGCAAACAATGCTCTCAGGTAAGTTGGAATACTGAAGGCTCAAGAGCAGCTGATGTGGCCACAGGAGAGCGAGCCAGGGTAGAGTGGCAGAAGATGAGCTTAGCCAGGAGAAGAACTTTCATCTTTAACCTAATCTCAATGGGAAGCTATTCAAGGGTTTTAAGCAGGTGAGTGTGTCATGATCAAATGTTAAATGTAAATGTGAATTATCACGATCAAATGGATCTACATGAAGAATGAAGTGTAGGAAAATAAGGAAGGATTCGCGTAGAAGACGACTAGAGAAGGCAAGAGGTGATAGGAGCAAAGTTTCTAAAAAATATGGACCATGATCCACATGCATGAGAGTCACCTGGGGTACTTATGAAAGGCAGATTTGTGGGCCACACCTTCAACTTCCTAAGTCCAAATTCCTGTAACTGTAGAATCCACATTTAGTCCCAGGTTATTATAACAAACATTAAGTATTACGAACCATAGTGACAATACTAGAGGAATTCCTATGATGATAAAATGAAATAAAGCATGATTGAAGTAAAGTAATCTGCTTTTACCTGGGCATGGATGGTGTTACCACTCTCCTTTCCAACTTTCTTTATTCCTTATCGGTAGCAAGTGACCAATTTAACTTTTTTTCCATAGTCATTGACTGATACCCATTTTATTCAGAGCAGAAGCAGACATGTGCTTTGCCTTGAGCCTGACTGGAGCAGACCAGAGGAAATGAATTCCTAAGTCAAGCGGTGTCACTATGCAAGTTCACTTCTGACGAGAGCATCTCAAATTGGGAATAATGTTATCTTCGGTTTGTGTAGTCCTTTCTAATACTCAGAGCTGTTTTACATACACCATCTCATTTGATCCCCATGATAATCCCAGCTTACATATCAGGACACTGAGGCTCAAAGGGGCTAAGTACTTTACCTGGTCACATTACCAGTAATTGCCAGAGGCCAGAGTCAAGCCCAGATTGCTCAGACTCCAACACAACACTGAAGAGCTGTGCAGACAGCTGAGTAGGTCGGATATCCACCCTCGCCTTTCCCTTCCCCCCATTTGCTCACAGAAGAGCCCCCATGTGCTGCCCTCTACCCTCATGATACACATGGCAAACAGCAAGGGCCTATTCCATGTCACATGCTGTGATTGGATCACAAACTCAAGTCCCTGCTCAACACCAGGTCAAAACTCTGCGTGTGGGGTATTGGAAGGGAAAAGATACCATCATAGGCAAATTAAACCATAGCTATTCCGGCCGGGCGCGGTGGCTCACGCCTGTAATCCTAGCTCTCTGGGAGGCCGAGGCGGGCGGATCGCTCTAGTTCAGGAGTTCCAAACCAGCCTGAGCAAGAGCAAGACCCCGTCTCTACTATAAATAGAAAGCAATTAATTGGCCAACTAAAAATATATAGAAAAAAATGAGCCAGGCATGGTGGTGCATGCCTGTAGTCCCAGCTACTCGGGAGGCTGAGGCAGGAGGATTGCTCGAGCCCAGGAGTTTGAGG
>CAUYPO010067460.1:0-17738 GCA_963574435.1 Cheirogaleus major | reverse complement strand
GGGCATGGTGGCGCATGCCTGTAGTCCCAGCTACTTGGGAGGCTGAGGCAGAAGGATCGCCTGAGCCCAGGAGTTTGAGGTTGCTGTGAGCGAGGCTGACGCACGGCACTCTAGCCGGGGCAACAGAGTGAGACTCTGTCTAAAAAAAAAATAAAAAAAATAAAAAAAAATAAAAAAGAGTGAAATAGAATATAGGCTCTGATGTTTTTGGTTTGGGTACTTATTAGCTCTGTGACCCTGGGCAAGTGAGTATTTAAACTTCTCTCTGGCTCAGTTTCCTCATTTATAAAATGGGGATAATAGTATCTACTGCAAAATGATGATACATATCAAATATTTAGACTAGTCTATTAAAAGCTTAATAGATATTAGCTGTGGTTGTTAGTATTCAAATGTTCATAGAAAGGACATGGTCACCAGTCTGTAAGTATATGGGGAGGGGAGAAGAAAAGAAAATAATTCATTTTTTGGAGTCAAAGGAACTATAAAAGTTAGTTTGCACTTCTTCCTTTGACACTATAAACCTGATTCCATTGTGCCAGTGGAATTTCTAGAGAGTGCTAGTGTCTCATCAGTGCCAGAGGCAAAGCTATTCTCCTCCCTTCATAAGACACAGGATCAAAGGCAGGGGATGCTGCTTCTGGCACCCTGGTGAGTCACTTATGAAAATGGTAGTTTGAGCCCATCTGCTTCCCTCCCCCAACTCTACTCTTCCTCTGCCTTTGGCTTAGAGCCTAGTTTCCAAATTAGAGAGAACTTAAAATGTTATGATCTGATAGCATGCGGAATAAATCGGAGCTCCCTAATGTGCACAGGATCAAGAGGCTCCAGTGAAGGATAGCTAAATGTGTAGTACCAAGAAGCTGAAGCTGTAAGACTGAGGGAGTCTTGCTGAAAGGCTCATGGTGCAGTCTGGGAAGTTTCTAGTTCCCTCCTTCCTTTTCCTTCGGATTCCTAAAGCCTCGGACCCCCTTGGATGGTTTGAGGTCCTTATTTTCTTTGAAAGAAATAACAGACAACATGGGAAAATACCTTTTAGTTTTGCTTTAATCCTTTCTGACCTTCTCCTGTCTTCAAACTGAAAGGTTCATCCTGTGATTTCTATATTTTCTGGGACTTGGGTCAGGTCACATGATATTAGCTCACACAAAGGAGCCACCCAATCAGGTCTTTCTTGATAATTGGGTCCTTCCCCAGACTTTCTTTGGGGCCTTATTTAGAGTTTTCACACGTTATGCTTTTTTCCCCAGCAGCTTTCTTTTATCTCTGCTGCTTAAGGTGGTTGCCAGGGCAGAGGTGTTAGCTTGCTTTCTTTCTGGAACAGGTAAAAATGAGGGTAAGAGCTTGATCAAGCATTTTCAATAAACTTTCCACTGGTTTTGTTGCCTCTAATATACCTGTCAGGCAAAATAATACCTCCTGGGTCTCTTCTTGATATTCTAAGAGCTTAGATGTAAAAAATTTTGTTAGTTTCCAACTCCCTATAAGAGTTTATTCTGATAACTGACTTTTTCCCTTTCATACCATGTCCTATAAAGAAAATGATTTCTGTATTGATAATGCTTTTCTCCCTAATGTTTTAGAGAGTTGGGGAGAGGGAGATAATTGTAAATTTCTCCGCTTTCTTATTATAGTTTGGCTTTTTCTGAAGCAGTCTGAGAATTATTTTACTTTTCTGAATATTTTGATATATTTAGCAACATTGTGACTTCTGGGATATTATAATTGCTGGTTAAAATGTTCAGGTTGAGAGTACACATAACCCATGGATCAAATCTGGCCCACAGATGTTTTATTTGACCCCGGTATTTAAGTTTTTAAAAAATTAGTTGTCGGCCGGGCGTGGTGGCTCACGCCTGTAATCCTAGCACTCTGGGAGGCCGAGGTGAGTGGATCGTTTGAGCTCAGGAGTTCGAAACCAGCCTGAGCAAGAGCGAGACCCCATCTCTACTAAAAATAGAAAGAAATTAATTGGCCAACTAAAATATATATATATTAAAAAAAAAATTAGCCGGGCATGGTGGTGCATGCCTGTAGTCCCAGCTACTTGGGAAGCTGAGGCAGGAGGATCGCTTGAGCCCAGGAGTTGGAGGTGGTTGTGAGCTAGGGTGATGCCACGGCACTCTAGCCAGGGCAACAAAGTGAGACTCTGTCTCAAAAAAAAAAAAAAAAAAAATTAGTTGTCAGCATTTTAAAAATTCATGTAAAAAATTTGTATTTCTGGCTGCCTTTGAAGAATTGGAAGATCTGTGCCCTTTAGACAGAGCATACCCTCTGCAGTTTACCACAATCCCTGTTTCATCTCTACACACTTCACTCATTTGTTACCTGCCTGGCCCCTGTAGGTATTTGAGAGAGTATTTGTATATGTGTGTGTCTCCATTAAAAAGTCTGGGAACAATGACCAACCCTGTGTGAATGAATATTCTTAGTGCCCAAATTGTGATCTTGAAATACCATTTACCCATTAAAAGAAACTGGGCTTTCCTAGAGAAATGGCTTATTCTAAGTTTTAGGGCAGAAAATGTACAGGATGATCCTGGAATATTGTGATACCAGATAACAAGATATCAAAGGCTGCTGGAGTCATCTCAAAAGGATGCAGGATCAGCCGGGCCCGGTGGCTCATGCCTGTAATCCTAGCACTATGGAGGGCCGAGGTGGGCGGATTGCTCTAGGTCAGGAGTTTGAAACCAGCCTGAGCAAGAGAGACCCCATCTCTACTAAAAATAGAAAGAAATTAATTGACCAACTAAAAATATGTATATAGAAAAAATTAGCCGGGCATGGTGGCACATGCCTGTAGTCCCAGCTACTTGGGAGTCTGAGGCAGGAGGATTGCTTGAGCCCAGGAGTTTGAGGTTGCTGTGAGCTAGGCTGACACCACGGCACTCTAGCCCGGGCAACAGAGTGAGACTCTGTCTCAAAAAAAAAAAAAAGGATGCAGGATCCAACTTGAAGAGTTGGATGGATAATTTGAGCTCCAATAAGATAAGAATTGCAATAGATTTAAACCCATAAATATATTTATATCCAGGCATTCATAATGATACTAAAAAGGAAACCTAATTAGTTAAATTAGGAGAATTGATAGGAAACCAATTCATTATCTTGAAAACTGGTTAAATAAAAGAAAAAGTTAAGTATTAAATATTTGTCCTGCCTTTCCTATACTGCTGGATAACCATATAGTAGGTAAGGGGAAATGTCTCTTTATAAAATGATTCCAGTTTATAAAGAAAAACAAAATGAAAGGATAGCATCATTTTTTTTTTTTTTTTTTTTTGAGGCAGAATTTTACTCTGTTGCCCCAGCTAGAGTGCCGTGGCGTCAGCCTAGCTCACAACAACCTCAAACTCCTGGACTCAAGTGATCCTCCTGAGTAGCTGGAACTATAGGCATGCTCTATGACGCCCAGCTAATTTTTCTATTTTTAGTAGAGATAGGGTCTCGCTCTTGCTCAGGCTAGTCTTGAACTCCTGACCTCAAGCATTCCGCCAGCCTCATCCTCCCAGAGTGCTAGGATTACAGTTGAAAGCCACCACACCCAGCTAGATAGCATCATTTTGCAATCCCTATTGATCTAGGCATTGAGCATCAATCACTACTAACCTCAAAAACAAACAAAAATCATGCCTCCTTACGAAAGAACATACCACTACCAAAGTTTTGCCAAAGTTTGCCAAAATCTGAAATTAATCAAGCCTCTGGGTACAGCTGCAATTTGCAAGAAATACTGAAGACAAGATATATAATTAGAAAACCCAGATTATGGGATAATTCTATAGGTTAAATATTCAGGATTCTTCAACATATGAATTGTAAGTGCTGGTTGCAGTGGCTAACACCTATAATCCTAGCACTCTGGGACCCTGAGGCCAGAGGATTGCTTGAGCTCAGGAGTTGAGACCAGCATGAGCAAGATCGAGACCCTGTCTCAACTAAAAAAAAAAAAAAAAAAAAAAAAAGAAAACTTAGCTGGGCATTGTGACATGCGCCTGTAGTCACAGCTACTCGGAAGGCTGAGGCAAGAGGATCACTTGAGCCCAGGAGTTTGAGGTTGCTGTGACCTACAATGACATCACTGCACTCTACCCAGGGTGACAGAATGAGACTCTGTCTCAAAAAAAGAAAAAAAATTTGAATTGTAAAAGAAAGAAAAAGACGTGGGCAGGAGTAGGGTGGAGTGGAGGAGCTGTAGATTAAGAATATTAAAGCCAGGCGTGGTGGCTCATGCCTGTAATCCTAGCACTCTGGGAGGCTGAGGCAGGAGGATCATTTGAGCTCAGGAGTTCGAGACTAGCCTGAGCAAGAGTGAAACCCTAACTCTACTAAAAAAAATAGAAAGAAATGAATTGGCCAACTAAAAATATATAGAAAAAATTAGCTGGGCATGGTGGCACATGCCTGTAGTCCCAGCTCCTCGGGAGGCTGAGGCAAGAGGATCCCTTGAGTCCAGGAGTTTGAGGTTGTTGTGAGCTAGACTGATGCCACAGCACTCTAGCCCAGGCAACAGAAGTGAGACTCTGTCTCAGAAAAAAAAAAAAAGAGTATTAAAAATTGTATCAAAATTTAAAATTTTTAATTATGGACACATAATAGTTATATACCTTTATAGGGCATATATGATTTGATATAGGCATACAATGTGAATCAATCATATCAAGGTAATTGGGGTATCCATCACCTTGGGTATTTATCATTTCTTTGTATTAGGAGCACTCTAGTTCCACTCTTTCAGTTTTTTAGGGGTTTTTTAGGTTTTCTTTTCTTTTTTTTTTTTTTTGAGACAGAGTCTCACTCTGTTGCCTGGACTGGAGTGCTGTGGCGTCAGCCTAGCTCACAGCAACCTCAAACTCCAGGGCTCAAGCAATCCTTCTGCCTCAGCCTCCCAAGTAACTGGGACTACAGGCATGCACCACCATGCCCAGCTAATTTTTTCTATATATTTTTAGTCGGCCAATTAATTTCTTTCTATTTTTAGTAGAGATGGGGTCTCGTTCTTGCTCGGCTGGTTTTGAACTCCTGACCTTGAGCGATCTTCCTGCCTTGGCTTCCCAGAGTGCTAGGATTACAGGCATGAGCCACCGTGCCTGGCCTCCCACTGTATGTTCTTGACACAGTTGTCGAAGATAAGTTTACTCATAGATGTGTGGATTTTTTCTGGATTCTTTATTCTGTTCCATTGGTCTATGTGTCTGCTTTTATGCCAGTACCGTGCTGTTTTGGTTACTACAGCTCTGTAGTATAATTTGAAGTCAGTTAATCTGATTTGTCCAGTTTTGTTCTTTTTACTCAGGATGGTTTTGGCTATTCTGGAGGAAAAATTGTATCAAATTTTTAAGAGACAGGAAAGACTGCAGTATAAAGGGATGCACATATAAGTAAAAACCATAAAGAAATGCAGGGAAGTGATTACTATAAAACTAGGGTAGTGATTACTGCAAAGGAGTAGTGGGGATTGTAGTTGGGTCGGGGCATATGGAGGAACTTGGAGAGTGGCTAAGAAAGTTCTTTCTCTGACCTGGATAGTGGTTATAAGGATGTTCACCTTGTAATCATTCACTAAGCTTTGTATTTGTTTTGTGTGGTTTTCTGTATTTTGTGTTTTATGTTACAATAAAATGTTTTAAAAATTGATCAGAATGTTTAGGGCATCAGTCTTTCAACCCTTCTACTTACATAGATATACATACATTTTACATACTTACATTTTAAGTCAGCATTTGCTGTAGAGCAAAAGAGGTGAGTAAAATGAAAGCTCACTGTTCACTAGGAAATTTTCAATGTGAACCTTGTCGAAGCCAAATAAAATACAGAGATGAATTTCTAAATTTAAAACATTTGATTTGGTTAGCAAGAATTGCAATTCAGGGCATATATATAAACCCAGTAGTCTTCCACATGTCAGAAGAACAAAGAGAAGGTTAGGAGTTTTATTGGAAAGAGAAATGTTAAGTATTGTTTTGAAAGACAGCTCATTGGCACTACAGAAGCTTTTGCGAGCTGGCAAGCTCTGATTGGTGAGTGACTGGTACATAAAACTAGCCTTAGAGTCACAGCAGGTCGTTTCAGCAGGCTGTTTCAGCAGCTGGGCTTGTGGAAAATTTAATTCTTAGAGCAGGTGCTGCATACCCCGAATTCTTTTTCCTCCCTGGCCCCTCAACTCTGATTTAGTTGGGTATGACAAGAATGACTCGATTTGTATAATCAACTTTCACAACCTCTGGATTAAGTTTGGCCCTAGTGTTTATAAACAACAAGCCATCAAAAGCTTCTGGAGTTTCTTTTTTAAGAATTTTAGGTGTGCCTCACTTGTAACAGTAGTAGTCCTGAAAGATTAAGTACAAGTTCAATTTTTATAAATAGACTCAGTGCATACTCCACATTACTTTATCATTTCAGGGCTCTATTCCCCAAAGCAAACCTGACTCCAAGACCGTGTCTTAAGAAAAAAATTATACCTAAAATTAAGTGCACATTTTATAATCACAAGTTTGCCAAGAAAAAAAAAAAAAGCATTTTCCACTCAAACATTGATAGTAACACTTTAGGCTGAATCAAGCACATGGTAGCCAACTGAAACTTGTTGGCTGCTAATGGGATTTGCAGAGTGAAACCTCATCCGGCTATGTGTTTAGGCCTTTCCCAGGAGAGCTGCTTTTAATAGTCTACTTGATTCAGTTCTTCATGGTCATCTTTTTTCACTTCCTGGCATATTTCTTTTAAAATATTACCAGGAAGGAATGGAAAGACAAAACAAAAGTTTTGCTTTTGAGGGTTTTTCTCCTCCTCTGGGCTGTGGTTTTCTTCCTCCTTTCCTTTCTTCCTTCTTTGCTGAATGGCAGTATTTTTCAGAAGGAAGAGAAGATCACGATGATGAAAGGAACTCAGAACCTAAGTGCCTTCTTTGAATTTATCTGTAGATACTTTCTCTTTGTTGAGTTATTTTCCATATCCAGAAATACATCATTCTCTTGAAATTTTATTCTTTTAGATCAGTACTGACCAATAGAACTTCCATGGTGATGGGAATGTTCATTATCTGCATTGTCAATACAGAAGTCATAAACCACATGTGGCTATTCAGCACTTCAAATGTGCTAGTTAGACTGAGGAACTAAATCTTTAATTTTAATTAATTTTTTGCTAATTTAAATTTAAATAGCCACTTGTGGCTAGGGGACAGTAAAGTTTTAAAGAGAAGAGTACAGCTGTGTGTATAGAAACTTAGAGAGGGGGCCATGGAGTTGATCAGCTTCCTCTCACCTAATATCTGTTAACAATAATGCTGTCTCCATCTCAAAACTCCTCACTTCCCATTAACTATAAAGCCTTTATCACAGAGTTATGATGTCTATAATTTATTTTACTTCTTCATGACCATATGATATTATATATGCGTCAGTTTCAGCTTCAACTTCAGGGGCAGTGAGTTATATTAATGAAGCATCCAAACTCCATTATGGTCATCTAGCTTTCTATCTGCAAGGCCACACTCTGCAGGGGCTGCCATCAGTGCTTGACTCGCTAGAGCTTGATCAATACCTTTTCTAATTAGCATAGTGATTATCAGAGCAAATCGGATTTTTATTGGTGAGATTAGTGTCTAATTAACAAAATGAATATTAGAACTAGGCACTCATTGGTGAAATTAAAGTATTCAAAAGAAGTGATATTGGCTAAAATATTTTAGAGCTACTTATACTTGCATAAAGAAGGAATAAAAACATAACAAGGCCTATAACTTCTTGCCTTGGAGGCTTAATACTTAACCCAGCTTTTTTGTCTTGCCTTTGGTTAGATTTCTGGTTGGTTGCCCGATGTGAGTCTAAAGGCAGCAAAACTCTGCTTCTGGAATGTTGTCAGTTCTGCCTTGAGTGAGCCTTTCTTGTAGTGGTGGTAGAAACAACTAGAAGGAGAAAGAGCTGGGACTTAAGCTTCTAGAATAGTTTGTGTGAACTGCTTTGTGCTTGCTCACTAATGAATGTTTATTTAATAAATGTCTCTAAGTGTGCCAGAATTTGTTGTGGAACTTGCTTTCTTTGCTGCAAGATTGTAGAAGAAGAGCTAATTCTCACTCACCTTAAACTCTTTTCAAGACAACTGTTAAAGAACCTATGAGGTATACATGACCAGAATGGCTTGATCCTACGTGATCTGGCTGCTCTCTGCCTCTCAAGGCTGATCATGTACCACTTCCTCCTCACTCCTTATACCTCAAACCACACTGACCTCTGTTCCTCCAGTGTGGCACGTTCCTTCCCTCCTCAGGACTCAGACTCATGATGTTCCATCTGCTTTGAACGCTTTTATTCATTTTTAAAAATTTCTTTCTGCTTTATAATAATATTTGTATAGTTTAAAGGATAACCAAATAACACATCTGTTCCCTCTGTCTTGCTTAAGTAATATAACCATTTTAGATTTTTGTAAACCCCTTGGGTCCCCCTTCCACAGTACTCCTTCCCTCTAGCCCAGAGGTTATGACTATCCTGAATTTTTTGCTAATCATTCTCTTGCTTTCCTTAAGAGTTTTCCTATATAGGTATGGATTGCTAAACAATATATTAAGTTTTACATTTTCCCACCAACATTTTATAATGAAAAATTTCAAAGGAAGAACAAATATGACCACTCATATACCTACCACCTACAGTCAACAGTGACTAACCATAATACATAGAATAAAACAGTATGAGTCTTTTGTGTAAGGCTTCTTTCATTCACTTTGTTTTTGAGATTGATTCATGTTGTTGCATACATTCCTTTTATTGCTGTGTAATTTTTTTGTGTGTGGATGCACAACATTTTGTTTATCTATTCTCCTATTGATGGGAACTTGGCCTGTTTTCGGTTTTTGTCTGTTATAAATAGGGCTACTATAAACATTCTTGTACAAATCTTTGTGCAAGTAAGATTAGGCAGCCAAAATGTTTAATAATTATATAGATTATTTGAACATCACAATTAACAATCTTGATTTAACGAAGGTTGGAGGTAAAGGGCTTCTGTTTTTCATACTAAGTCCTGGAGAACTCTCTAATTTTTAAAATTGTGTGTTTATATTTTTTTAACCAACCTTATAACAGATTATTTCATCTCCATTTTTAGAAGCTTTTCATTTTCAATTATTTTTAGACTTACAGAAAAGTGGTGAAAACAGTAGTTTCCTTGTATCCCTCACCCCACTTCTGCTGCTAATACTAACACTTTATATAACCATAGTACAATTATCAAGAACAAAAAAATTAACATTTATGCAATATTATTAACTACAGACCTTACTAGAATTTTGTGTTTTTCTACTACGGCAGTTGTTTTGTTCCAGGATATCCTATTCGGGTCCCACACTGCATTTAGTTGTATCTCCTTAGTCTCCTCTTGTCTGAGACACTTGCTCCATCTTCTCTTGTCATTCATGACTTTTGAAGTTATTTTTGTCAAATGCACCTCAGTTTAGATTGTCATATCTTTTCTCATGATTGGGCTGAAGTTACACTTTTTTGGGGGGCAGTATGCATATTGTGTCCTCAGTGCACCATATAGAGGGCTTTGTGATGTCACTGTATCTTATCAATGATGATGCTTACCTTGATCACTAGGTTAACTTGCTGTCTACCAGGTTTATCCACTGTAAAGTTTTTTCTTTTATAGTAAGTATCTTGGGGAAGATACTTCAAGATTATGCAAATTTGTTTCTCCTCACATTTTTACCCACTAATTTTAGCATCCATCAGTAGATCTTGTCTGCAACAATTACCCAATGTTGATTTTGTTTCCCCACCTCATTTCTATACTTATTAGTTGGAATCCTAATGTGAAGAAGAGCAGTTGTTCCTTCTCCCTAGTTTGTTTATTCAGTTACTTATATTCATTAGTATGGTTTCATAAATATGAGTTTTATTCTATGGGTTAAAACCCAGTACCATGGCCAGTTGATTTGTGACAAGGGTGCCGAGACCATTCAAGAAGGAAAGAATAGTCTCTTCAACAAACGGTTCAGGGACAACTGGATAAACACATGCAAAAGAATGAAGTTGGATTCCTACCCCACTCTACATACAAAAATTAAATGCAAAATGGATCAACAACCTAAACAGAAGAGCTAAAGCGATTAGGGTAAAACATAGGAGTAAAATCTTTATAACGCCAGTTTGGGAGTGCATTCTTAGATTTGCCACCAAAATGCCTAAAATGAATGTGCATTATTCAGTTATTAGATATATTGCTCTATATGTTTATTATGTTTTATAAGATCTTCTGAGATTAAACTTAAGTGTGCTATTCATTTTTCCTACTTGATTACTGATTTTTGTCTGCTTGACCTGTCATTTATGCGCTGATGATAGATTTGTCTGTTTTTTCTTTGTAGCTCCATCTTTGTTTTATATAATTTGAGACTATATTATTAGGTACATACAAGTTTAGAACTGCTATATCTTTCTGATGAACTGTACCGTTTATCATTGTGAACCATCTTTCTCTCTGCAGTACTATTTTATATAAAGATCTGTTTTATCTGGTAACAGTATAACCACATTAGCTTTTTTTGCTTAGTGTTTCCCTGGCATATCTTCTTCAATCCTTAGACAGAGTCTCACTCTGTTGCCAGGGCTAGAATGCCATGGTGTTAGCCTAGCTCATAGCAATCTCAAACTCCTGGGCTCAAGCAATCCTCCTGCCTCAGCCTCCAGAGTAGCTGGGACTACAGGCATGCACCACCATGCCCAGCTAATTATATATATATGTGTGTGTGCGTGTATATATATATGTATTTTATTTTATTTTATTTTTTTCTACTTGTCCAGCTAATTTCTTTCTATTTTTAGTAGAGACTGGGTCTCACTCTTGCTCAGGCTAATCTTGAACTCCTGACTTTGAGGGATCCTCCCGCCTCAGCCTCCCAGAGTGCTAGGATTACAGGCGTGAGCCACCATGCCTGGCCTCTTCAATCCTTTTATTTTCAGCTTTTCTGGTCTTGTGGTTTAAGGTATACCTCTTGTAAATAGCATGTAGCTGTGTAACTGATATTTTCTTCCTGAAAATATGATTTTTTAGTTATAGAGTTTGATCCATTTGAGTTGATTGTGTTATGTTTGAATTCATTTATTTTCTTACATACTGCTTCTTTTTCCTTTTTGGTATCTCTTATTTTCCTTTTTCTTAGAACAAATTGTAAATTAATTATTTTCCTCCAGCATCTTATTTTTTTGCTTTTGTGGAAAACATTTTTAATAGAGGAAAAATACAGAAAATAGTATAATTACAGTCATATGCCTACTACGCAAAGTAAACAAATACTGATTGTTGCCATATTGTTTCATATTTGCTTTTGTTTAATAAAATATTATTGATGAAGTTTCTTAGGTTCCAATCATAATTCCCTCTCTCTTTCCCAGGAGGCTAATGCTATCATGACTTTAGTATATGTTCTTCTAATCTATGTTTTATAAAACATTTACAGATATATGCATATATATCTATAAATACATAGTATTGTTAGGTGTAATCTCAAAATATATAAATAGTTTCATATTATATGGATTATTTGGCAATTTTCTATTAATAGCTACCCTCATATTTTTGAAATCTAGCCATGTTGACAATGTGCAGTTTATTCATTTAACCTATAAATAGTATACCGATATGCCACAATTTATTTAATTTTTCCTCTATTGAAGGATTTTTTCTTGATATTCCAAATAATGATGCAATGAATATCCCTTCATTTGTATTTTGTGTATCATATCTCTAGGATATATACCTAGAAATGGTGTTATTAGATCTGAGGTCAGAGGATGCACACTTAACACTTTTTTTTTTTTAACACTTATGTCCTTCTTACTTAATTACATATCAAAGCAAAATTATAAACCTGTGCATCATGGCATGGTTTTTCAGGAGGGATCTTTAAATTTAAGCTGATAACTGCTCTGTTGTTGTTGATATCTCTAAATGTACTGTTTTGCCTTCTCTCCTAGCGGCAGTATATACCTGTGAAGATGAAGAGCAAAGCCTTCTGGATCTTCTCTTGGGAGTACACCATGATGTATGTGGGAAGCCTCGTGGTAATCGTTTGCCTGTCCTTCTTCCTTCTCAGCTCCTGGGATTTCATCCCTGCAGTCTACGGCTTCATGTAAGTAATGACCTCATTTGAAAACTCTAGAAGCTGTGGAGAAAAGGGAACCTTGTGTATTGGTGGTGGTAATGTAAATTAGTACAGCCATTATGGAAAACTGTATGAAGCTTCCTCAAAAAACTAAAACTAGAATGACCATATGATCCAGCAATCCCATTTGTGGATATTTACCCAAAAGATTTGAAACCAATTTGTTGAAGATTTGCCTGCACACCCATATTCATTGCGGCACGATTGACAGTAGCCAAGTTATGGAATAAACCTAAGTGTCCATCAGCAGATGAATAAATAAAAAGTGGAATATATACACAATGGAATACTGTCATTTGTGACAACATGGATAGAATTGGAGAACATTATGCCAAGTGGAAGAAGCCAGGCACAGAAAGATACCACATTGGTTCTCACTTATTATATGTGGAATCTATAACAGTAGAACTCACAGAAGCAGAGCATGGAAGGGTGGTTACAGATGCTAGGGGCAGGGAGAATGGGGAGATGATGGCCAAAGGTCATGAAATCTCAGTTCAACAGGAGGAACATGATTTCTTTTTTTGAATTCTATTGCACAGCAGGGTGAATGCAGGTTAATAGTAGAGTATTGTATATTTCAAAATTGCTAAGAGACTAAATCTCAGATGTTTCTACCTCAATGTTAAGTATTTGAGGCGATAGAAATGTTAACTCGATTTAATTATTCTATAGTGCATTCATAAATCATAGCATCATTTTGTACCCCATAAATTTATACAATTATAAATTGTCATTTAAAAAAAACAAAACTACAAAACCCTGGAAGCTAATTCGGTTTCCACAGCTCCAGTTGGAATCAGAGGACGAGTGACCCCAGGAAGCATCAAGAGCGGTGTATCAGGCCGGGCGCAGTGGCTCACGCCTGTAATCTTAGCACTCTGGGAGGCTGAGGTGGGCAGATTGTTTGAGCTCAGGAATTTGAGACCAGCCTGAGCAAGAGCGAGACCCCGTCTTTACTAAAAAATAGAAAGAAATTAGCCAGACAACTAAAAATACATAGAAAAAATTAGCCGGGCATGGTGGCACATGCCTGTAGTCCCAGCTACTCGGAAGGCTGAGGCAGGAGGATCACTTGAGCCCAGGAGTTGGAGGTTGCTATGAGCCATGCTGACGCCACGGCACTCTAGCCCAGGCAACAGAGTGAGACTCTGTCTCAAAAAAAAAAGCGGTGCATCAGAGTCACCTGCAAGGCTTGTTAAAACCCAGCTTGCTGGGCCCCACCCCCAGAGGTTCTGATTAAGTAGGTCTGGAGTAGAGACAGGAATTTGCATTTCTCAAGTTACCAGGCGATGCCGATGCTGTTGGTCCCGCTGGTCCAGGGAACACACTTTGAGATCTTCTGCTCTAGCACACACCTTTGATCTGGTGGGACTAAGGAGCACTCTCTAGGAACATCCAAAACAACTGCCAGCCTCTGACTGGGAGGTTGGATTCAATTCCAAACAGTAGTGAATATATTCCTCTACTGCAAGAGGGTCTCTGATAGCTTTAACATAAAGCCACCTGCCACATGTCAAACCTTTAGAGAGAATTCAGAAGGGTTTGAGTAGTGCAGGCTTGCCTGCATGTATACTCGTGAATTCTGCAAGCATTTCCAAGTGTACCCTGTGTGCCAGGCTGTATGTGGGTGCTGAGGGGTTGGTTGCTACTCAGGCCTTGAGTTGCTCACAGCCCAGTGGGCGACAGACACTTAAACCTGTCCAGGTGGGGAAGAGATCTGGAGTGGCAGAACTGCCATCTGGGATTCTGGACTGCTTGCTTGTGTTAAATCCCAGCTGAGCATAATAGTGACTTAATAACTTTCAGCTCTTCATCCTCTGCCTTGGATAGGAGTTTGGATGCCCGGTGAAGAGCTTTTCCTGGCTTTCTACTGGGCCACAGATTGGGTTCTTTACTTCATTTCACAGAAAAAGGAAACATAGTTATGGCAACAGGCAAAGACTTAGCCCAGGTGGAGGCCTCAGTCAGGGAAATCTGACTGTGAGCCATCGCCTGTCTCTCTCTTTCCATGCCCCATTTGTTGTCCTTTTAAAATTGTGATTTGAGATCAGTTTCTATTTCATATTTTTTTAAAATCAAAAATATAAGATAAACTTTTAGAAGAGCCAGAATTGCAGCCAGTCTTTGTCTAATTTAACTAGACAGAAAGTTTTCCAGTTAAAACCTAATTTCTCAAATGAGGCCTGGGACCCTGGAGATCCTAGCCAGGACCTGATGATGGTTCCTGAAGCCCCTAGAAGTCTCACTGCCGTCTCAGGCCTCAGTCTTCTGGCCCCCGCTGTGGGGTGTGGAACAGGAATGGGGAGGAGCAGGATCTTTGAGCTTGTTCCTCTAGGCAGGTCTCTGGAATGTCCAAAATAGATATTGTGTATTTAAAACTCACTCCTCCTGTGTTACAATACTAGGTATCTCCTGATTTTAAACTGTCTTGGGCAGTAAAAGAGGGACTAGTCTCTTGATTTCTAGGGTGAATCCCTGCCTCGTCTCAGATTTGTTTGGCTTAGCTAATATTTATTATGGGTTATCTTTCTCTGCGTCTCTGCCCTTGTTTATGTTATTACCTATATCCAGGGCAAGAGGGGAGTCCTTCCCATCCTGATCTCTGTAGGGAGAAGGTTATTTTTGGCTGCCCAGAAATGACCAAAGTCTTCAGGAGAAATCAGGGTCAAAGCAGACCATTTGTAACTTTGCTTTCTTTTTTCTCTCTCTCTGTTTTCTTAATTCCAGACTTTCTGTTCCAGATCTCACTCCGAACATTGGTCTTTTCTGGTACTTCTTTGCAGAGATGTTTGAGCACTTCAGCCTCTTCTTTGTGTGCGTGTTTCAGATCAACGTCTTCTTCTACACCATCCCCTTAGCCATAAAGCTAAAGTAAGTGGTTCACCTGCTGCTGCGTTGTCCACAGAGCCACCCAGGGACCCCCTGCCCCTTCTAGCCTTAGGGGGCCCTTCACATGGGGAACACCTGCTCTTAGGTTTATGTTATCTTGTCCAAGGAACCCTGCCTTCAGTTGCTGTGGGCACCAGTGGCCATAGCCAGCAGTAGAGTCATACATGTGTGCAGGCTGCAGAGAGGGTGCTTTGGAACCCCGGTATGTCCCCTGGCCTCACTCTGAGGTGCTTGAACCCACATTGCTGCTGAGCCCACTCACCGTTTTGGACAAGAACAGGGGTTGTGGTGAGTGGGTGGGGGTATCTTTGGGAAAAGTGGATCTGGTTGGATGTCTTCCATCAGCGGCCCGGTGGCACTTTGTCCAAGGGGACTCAGGATGGGTAAGCCAGGAGGCTGGCCACTTGCAGCTCTGTTTAATCTTCTGATCAGTTCCCTCAGAAGGCGTTCTCTGTGGAGTTCTCTTCTGCGGTGTGAGAGAGCTAACGTGTGTTTAGCCTGCTCCATCCCGAGTACCTTTCTAGGCCCTCTGAAATGTAATCATACTAACCCAGCAACTCATGGAGATAGGCATTATATTCTTGCCATCACTCCCATTTTATAGTTGAGGAAATTTATGCTCAGAGAGGTGGAGTGATTTGCTCAGAGTCACACAGCTGGTAAACAGTGGAGCCGGGATTCAAACCGTGTTTGTCTGGCTCTAGAATCTCTCCTTACCTCCCTGCACCATGCCAAGCTCCTTGAGAGAGATTTCTCCTAGTGGCCCCTGGAAATGGTTCTGTTATCCTAGCTTCAGAGAAGGGAAAATAGGCACAGATGTGCCTGGATGGTCCAGGGAACCTAGAAGGAGAGTTTGATTTCGATTTCAAGAGCTTGTGTTCTCAGCTCTAACCGGTCTGCCATTCTCCACACCAATGCACATGGTTCCCACTGTGTAAAACCTCAGAGCCATGCTTCCTCCCCATGATACAGCCTCGGCCTGGCATGACAAAACCATCCTCCTGAAGAACCCCAGCAGCTCTCAGCCACCTGTGGTCCACCTTCCCTGCCCTTGCTCTGGTTAGGCCCAGCCACCAGGCTGAGAGGAGGGACCCAGCCCAGAGCACCTTTCCTCACCGTGCAGCCAGCTCCCAGCAGCTTTCATTGTCTGCACGTGAAGGCCACACATCACTCCTGGGTAGACGATTCCACCACCATCATGGGACCCCCTCCGCCTCAGGCCAGGGCCTCACACTTGTGGGGACAGAAAGTATGAAGATACCTGCCTTCCCCACTGTTGCCTCTTCTGCCTGGGCGTGAAGCTCCACCTAAACTCTTCCTGCAAAAACTCCTTGCAGTTTTCGCTTCGGTGCCAGCTTTGTGGGAAAAGGGCCCTTCAGGCCACTTCTCCTCTGCATTGTTGCAAGAGGCTCTGGTCTCCATGTTTTTTGGTCACTGCATTGTCTCTGGCCTTTTCATAGCAATGTTGCAGCTGTTACCAGCTATCTAAAAAACCCAGAGCCAGTGGTTTGGATTGTCTTTAGGAAGATGTTCACCCTGAGCTGAGGGGACACTTCTTAGAGGCTACAGGGCTGTGCGACTTTGCCAAGCTGAGTTTCTGAGGCATTTGCTGTGTGACAGTGCTGGAATGTTCAGCATGTTTGTCACCACATCTCAGATTTATACCCACTGAATCACTCTGACCTTTGACCTGCAAGACAAGAATGTCATTAACCTCTGAGGAAAACCACCTCGAGCTGGGTGTCCAGGGACTGTGCAGCAGTAGGCCGTGTGCGTGTTGTTTAGGTGTAGGTGAGGAGAGGCGGGACCCAGCCTCTTCCTGTTTGCTTCCCTTTAGCATTCAGTTGGCTCGAGAGGCACTGGGGTTGAGCTCTGTCCTCCACCCTCCCTGCCGGAACGGTGATGGATGTTAAGCGCTCAGTAGAACACCAGAGGTGGTAGTCAGAGCTGTGGAGACAGACAGCTCCCTCACTCACTTAGTCAACTCACTTCACTTCTCTGAACCCCAGTTTCCTCATCTGTGAAGTATGGGTGACGGGATTGCCTGCCTCGAGGGGTAGCTGTGGCATGGTGAGGATCACAAGAGATGAGGCAAGAAAAGGGCCTCGCACAGGACTTGGCACAGAGTGAGAGTTTAGGAGATGGCAGCCATTGTTTTCACTTACTATGAGTTTAAAATAATAGTTTAAACTGCTGTTAGTTTAAGTTAACAAGAACTCCAGTCCCGGCCTTTGAGCACTGACAAGGTGTGTGCAGCTCTGTGTTCTCTTTCTGGAAAGGTGTTCCCCACACCGAGGGTCTGCAGACCCCACTATGATGTTGTCAGAGAAAAAGGCTTCAGCAAGGAGGCACTTCCTGCCCTGGGTCCAGTCTACAGAGGGGCCTCTGGTGAGGGAGGCTGTCTGGCTACCCTGACAAGCAGTCATTTAAGCCCAGTAATAAAGAGCGCTTACTTCATTTGTTTTCTTCCTCCTGGCTCCTGGGGGAAGGCCCAGAGCTGGGGTGGGAAGGGGCCGTTGATGGGAAACATCTCTGTGGGCTGCTTCCCTAGTGTTCACTGGGCCTCCTCATCACCTCTGGGTATTTCTGGTCCCGGCTAACGGGGCCTGGCCCCTGCCTTGTAGGTAGCAGAGCCAGCCCCTGCCCAAAGTCCCCTGGGGAGTATTTTTGGTTC
>CAUYPO010067459.1:0-27138 GCA_963574435.1 Cheirogaleus major | reverse complement strand
GTGGCCTTTGGCCCTCTCTGTTCGCTGGGTCCCACACTGTTGAGAAGGCACAAACTACTCCACTTGAAGGCACTCAATTTCTGGGCACCAATCCACCCCAGCTGGCAACGCCACGCACAGAAGCGGGGCCGCCACACTCGGCTCGGCTGGCTTCTTGGTCATAGTCAACGCTTTCCTCTATTTCAGATCTTCTCTGTCCAGCCCGAGACTTAGCCTTTCCCAGACCAAATCTCTTCTTTGCTCTGTCGCTTGGGCTAGAGTGCAGTGGCATCAGCCTAGCTCACAACAACCTCAAACCCCTGAGCTCAAACAATCCTCCTACCTCAGCCTCCCGAGTAGCTGGGACTATAGGCATGCGCCACCAAGCCTGGCTAATTTTCTCTGCCTTCTAAGACTCTCGAGCTCTTCGTCCCCCATCCCATGCCCAGCTCTCACACTTGGCAGAGCGGGGACTTGCTTTAGAGGTCACTCTAGTAGCTCATTGTCAGGGAGGCTGAATCTTTTACTTCACTACTTTGAGTCTCTGAGCCTTTGGCTGTTGTTATACCCCCAGTTCCTAGCACAGTGCCGGACACATAGTAGGTGCTCAGTAAGTATATGTTAAATGAGTGAACAAAGAAACAGCGAGTGAATGAATGAATCGGAACTCAGTGAATCTGCAGCCATACTGAGCTCTGCTGGTAGAGCTCTGGACTGTGTGTCTGACTTTGGCACTTCTGGGCCTTGGTTTTCCCTCCTTGGAAATGGATAGGGTTGATGGAAGCAGCCTGTCCGTACCGGTGTCCCCTGTGGCATGCTGGACAGACCGTGGACACCCCACCATCCCCGTGCATGGCCTCGCCCCATGTGCACACCCAGATTTTGATGAAGCTCAACAATTGTCGTGGGAGAAGCAAAACCTAAAATGATTTGCAACCTTCACAACTGTTGACCTGGGGAATCGCTGCAGGCAGGGGCTTTATAACCCTCAGTGTGAGAACAAGACTCCTTTTTGTTCTCTTCAAGGAAGCAGACTGCAGAGCATGGGGTGTGAATGACATTGTTATAGGGATTCATTTGTTCATCTCTTTGTCATTAACAACTCTTTGTGGAGCATCTTCTAAGTCCCTGGCCCTGGAGAAAGAAGTGCTTTGGGAGTTTACATTCTGGTGGGAGAGACAGAAAATTAAAAGACAAGACATATTAAGTGAGGGGATTTCTGACTATGGTCAGTAAGCAGGTCCCCAAAGCTTCACTGAAGAGCTCAGAGCTGCAAGGAGAGGATGAGAAGGAGCTGACGCATAAAAGCAGAGGGAAGAGCATCCCGGCAGGAGGAATGGCATATGCAAAAGTTCCAAGGGGTGGGGGAAGGGATAACTGGGAATCCTTTTTACTTTTTTAAACAAGTAAATCAATATAAAACTGTAATTCTTCAGTTATTAGTAGTGGCAGATTAATTTCTTCAAGCCCCTACTGTGTGGCCAGCCCTGGTTTAGGCCCTAGAGACAAACAGTGATGAATGAAAGGGACATTTTTGTCACACACTCCTGAGCCTGGCACCCCATGGAGATGAGCTGGTCTGATGTTTGCAAAGGGCTCCCCAGCTTGGATCCTTGGGGAATCCAAATAAACCCCGCAGGTTCTGGCATCCCAGGCCTCCCTCCGGCCAGCCAGCCTCCATAGGCAGGAGGCTTGGCTGCTTCCTGCCTCTCCCTCCCCCACCCACCTGGGCACTGGGGGTCTTTCATCCATTGTTACCGCTTCCGGCCCATCCATCTCCAGCTGCCGGTCTGAACCCTGCAGATTTACACTGACAAGCGGATGCTTTTACCAGGACCCTGGAGCGGGATGGGGAGGAGAGTGGCCTGGGGTGTGGGGGACAGGGGGAGGGAGGGCCAGAGCTTTGTGACAAGGAAGAGTTTCCTGCCCTGAAGTGGTGTTAGAACCAGAGAGCTGAGAGGACGGGAAGCAGGCCTCTGTCCCCAAAGGCTCCCCCACGCTGGGGGAGGGGATGATTAATAACCCCTGACCCTGCAGGGCCTCCAGTCCCCTTGCACTGGGTTTGGGTTCAGAAACATCTTCCCTGGCCCTATTGTTAATGCATGAAATGAGCGCTGGGCTTGGAGTCAGGAGACCCGGGTTTGCATATCATCTCCACCAGCTATTAGCTGGGTGACTTAGGCAAGTTTCTTAGCCTCTCTGGACCTCAGTGTCCTCACTTGACAGGTGGGGCTAAAAATCCATGCCCAGCAGGGGTTACTGTGAAAGTGTGTGTGATCCTGTAGGATAGATGGTTGCAAAACATCATCATATGAAAAGCATTCTCTCCCCTTGGGCTCACCTTCTACTCAAGGTAAGAAGGTTACTAACTGGCTCCTATTAAAGGAGGCTTGATGGAGCACCTACTATGTGCCAGCTGCTGTGCCAGGTGTTGAGGATAAGGAGCCACCAAGACCCAGTTCTTGTTAAGTGAGACAGACAAGCAGACAGGCACCATGCGACTGGTTGTGGCTTTTGAACGCATCAGCCAAGAATGTGGCTCTGGAGCCAGCCCGCCTGGGTTCACATGAGGGCTCTGCCACTTGCTGGCTGTGTGGTCCCCGGCACTTAACCTCTCCATGCCTCAGTTTCCAAAATCTGTAAAATGGGGGCAATAATTACCCACCTTGTAAGATTGTCATGAAGATGAAATGATTCAAAACTTGCGAAGCACTTAGTACAGTACCTGTCCTCCAGTAAGTGCTCAATAAAGTTATTATTCTTATAGGTGCTGATGAGCTCAGCATGGAGTGGGGAGGGGGTTCTGAGGGGCCCCGAAGCCAGCGGTATTCCGATCAAGGAGGACTTTATCAGGAGCTGAGTCTCAGTGGTAAGTGTGGCGGGAGCAGCATCAGGAGGGGCGATCGGGGCGAGGTTACGGTGTGAGTGAAGGTCCCGGCCAGGCAACAGTGTGTGTGAAGGCTGGAGAGGAGAGTCCCTGGTGCCCCAGGGCCGTTGCAAGGGAGCCCGCAGTGAGGTGCAGTGGGAAGAAGGTTAGGGCTGGAACCCAGGGGCCTTGCAAGCCGTGCTGAGGCGTTGGCTCACGATCCTGAGTGTAGACAATAAGAGCAGCATTTTAAGTGAGAGAGGAAAGATCAGGTTTTGACTTTTCTCAAACCACCAGGGCTGCAGCCTGGAGCGTGGATTGGAGGGTGGAGCTGAAGCAGCTCCATCCCACCGGGGCAGGAGTGTCCTGGGTAGTGATGGGGGAAGGGTTACCCCCCTTTGTGTTGTTTTGAGGGTTAACAGTAAACTCATGAAGGGCCCAGCACAGCTGAAGGTGGCTGTAAATACGGTTAAATGCCAGGGGTCTGAACTAGAGCAGTGACAGAGGGATGGGGCAGGAGACTAGATAAACACTGAGAAAGTCAAATCTGCAGGAATCATGGGCTGACTGGGTGTGGGGTGAGAGGAGTCAAAGAATCCCTGGAATATTAAGCACCGAATTACCATGTTATGAGCCAATTCATTCAGCTAGTGGTCCAGCTTCATTCATCCTCCAACTCTTTGGTAAGCACCTACTGTGTGCAAGGTACCTTCCTAGGTGCTGGGGCTACAGGACAAAGCAGAGCTGGTCCCTGGGCCCCTGGATCTCACCACTGGGACTGGGACTCTGGAGCTGCCCCTGGGCAGATTCCTGGTGGTTTGTAGAGTCTCATACCTAAGCTGCCCCAGACCAGATTCCCACACCCGCTCCTCCTGCCTGCAGGTTCCCCCTCAGGAAATGGCACCCCCCCTCACCTCCCCCAGCAGGTGCTCAGGTCAGAAACCTCCCCCCACCTCCCGTCCCATCCATCTACAGCTCCTGTGCATTTTACTTCCAGAACGTATTTGGAATCCATCCAGTTCTCTCTGTTTTCCCATCTCAGTCCAGGCAGCGGTCACTCCTGCTGGGACATGGTGTCCGCTGCCTCCCTGGCCCCTGGCCCTGCAGTCCTCATCTCAGTCCGGAGCAAGCATCTTCGAAGGCAAACCACAACCCCCAGGGCCAATGCTGAAAACCTTGCATCGGTAGCTCCCCACTGATCTGGGATCAAACCCAGTGGCCTAAGCGGGTCCTCAAAGCCAGCACCGGCCTGGCCCTACCCCCTCCCGACTCCTCCTGCAAGTCTTCCCGCTTTTCCCCACGTGTTGTGGTCCCGCCACCCTTGTCCTGGAGAAGCACTTTCCATCATCCTTTGCTGGGCTGCTCCTTCTCATTCTCCCTGTCTCAGCTTACATGTCCCCTCCTTGCAGAGCCCGCCCTGCCCATCCTGGCTGAAGTGGGTGTCCCCTGTTAGTCTCAGCACTGTTTGTTTCCCTCCTAGCACTTCTCTCACTTTGCAATTAATTATTTTGTTGTCTGCCTCCCCTGCTCCGGAGACTAGGATCTCCTAAAGGCAGCGTTGCTCTGGGGTGTTCCCGCAGCCCGGCACAGCGCCTGCCCCCACTCCAGTCCTCTCTGAACTCGGGCTGAGTGCTGAGTCCTGGTGGGTCCAGCCAGCTCTGCTCAGTCACCTGCAGTGTCTCCCAGTTCCCCTTTCAAACAGAATCACACTCTCCTCTTCCCAGCCTCAGTGGAATAACTTTGGGTTATCTTGTCACTACCGTGGCACCTATCAATCTCTAATAAGCCAGGTTATTTTTAGAACAGGTGAAAGCAACAATCTAACATCTCTCAGAGGATTTTCCACTCCCATCTGCCTTTCTACTACAGTTTGGTTTCCTGTGGTGGTTGCGGAGGTTGCCAAGCCAGCCGGCTTTGTTATTCTGGGGTACATAGAAGAACCTCAGAAGAAAACCAAGCCCCCTCTTCTTCCACTCTGCGTGGAGAGAGAAACGAGGCGCCTAGTCCAAGGCCCTGGTGCACAGCGGGAAGCCTGGGATGGAGCCTTGTGCTCCTCACTGGCTGTGCAACGTTGGGCTCGCCCCTTTCCCTCTCTGAGCCTCACGCATCTGTGAAGGGAGGCGTCAGAGGGTTAATTACTAAAGGCCCCTGACAAACGAGATTTAGATGGAACCATGAGCCAGTGGGTCTTTTCCATCCCTGGATACCAATTAGATGACAGTCCCAGTTCTTTCTATGAATGAAACGTCGCTGGTGTCTCTTTTAGTGCATATGCAAATACATGCAAATGAACACAAAATAAAGAGTCCTAGAAGCTCTTGTGCACAGGACCCAAGTCTGGCCAGACCTGGGGTGGAAGGAGACACTCAGCTCCTGCTTTCATCCCCGCTCCGTATCTTTCCCCACAGCCCACTCTGCAAAGAGGAGACTCAGGCCCGTGCAGGGAAAGTGACTTGCCTAAGGTCATGCGGCAAGACACTGACAAGTGCAGTTAGCAGCCAGCTCTCCATTCTGGCACTTTCCTCACCTGATCTTCCTGCCATTTAGCCACAGGCGTGGACTAGAACCTAGCGCTAAGGAAAGGGAAGCGCATCCTCTAGACGACGTAGGGTGGACTAGGTTAAGCATCCTAAAGAAGTTCAATCAACATGTTTGTATTTAGAGCAGGGACAGGCCCTTCTGGCTATGTGCTCTAAGTTAAGGTGTCCTTCTCAGTCAGACGGTGAAAAATGGAGCTGTGGGGAGGACACAGAGGGAACAGCAGATGCTGAGATGCAGAAGAAAGCACAGCAGTGCTCAGAAGTTGCTTATAAAGACAACTGCAAGACAAGCCTTCCCACTGCGTCCCCTTCCAACCAGAATGTACTCCCCCCACCCCCAGTCTCTTTTAAATGGAGATTCTGCAAACTCCACTGCCTGTAGGATAGAGCACATGTAGAGAAATTGTGAAAAACAAGTTTGCATAGACACCTGGGGACCAACTTATAAAGCATGAAATGGCAAGCTCAGGAAGATGGACTTTATTCTGAGAGCAATAGGGAGCCATTGAAGGTTTTATGGCAGTGAGAGAAGTGATCAGATTCATGTTTAGGGTTACCGGATTGCCTGCTAGTGGCAATGAAATCAGTCTGAAGACTGGCAGAAAGGCCTTAATCGGGTCTGTGTTGCAGGGATAGAGCATGTGCATTTGTCTGAATGGAGTGGTCTGAGCCTGTTGGATGGAGAAGCAAGAGAAAGGACTGAGAACTGTGGGTTCTGCTTAATTCAGCGAGGAAGGGAGCTGAGGCTTCTCCTCTCCAGCCTTCTCATGACTGGCTATTTCTCTAAGCTGGCGCCCATGTAGAAGGGGCAGCTGGGGTCAGTGGAGCAGCTGCCTGCTGGGAATCCAGGACAGAGGGCAGCTTGACTTTGTTCCCTGGGGATTCCTATTCTTTGGACTTGTTAAGGAAAGACCTGAGGGCCTTAGGGGACCACAAGTCAAGTATTTCTCAAATGTTTATTTAGTACTCGCTAGGGCAAAGTACTAGTGTAGGGGACAGATATTAATATATGAAGGCCATATTTTCTGAATCTCAAACTGGGACACATGGACTGCATAGAGTTTTTTCGGATTCAAGGTTTATTTACATGAAAGCCCTTTACTGACATCTGTTATGGGTTGGGTTGTATCCCCTAAAAAGATGTGTTGAAGTCCTAGCCCCTAGTTCCTCAGTGTGTGACCTTATATGGAAATAAGGTTGTTGCAGATATAATTAGTTCAGATGAGGTCATAGGGGAGTAGGGTGGGCCCTTAATCCCATATGACTGGTGTTCTTGCACGAAGAGGAGATAACACACAGGGAGGAAGCCATGCCATGATGGAGCCAGAAATTGGAGTGACACAGCTGAAAGCCAAGGAACGCCGAGGATCGACGGCCACCACCAAAAGCTAGGAAGAGGCACGGAACGACTCCACTAAGATTCTCAGAGAGAGAACATGGCGCTAGTTTCAATCTTCTGGCCTTCAGAACTGCGAGGGAATAAATTCCTGTTGTTTTAGGCCACCTAGTTTGTGGTCCTTTGTTACAGGCAACTAATATAGGCAACTAATATAGCATCAGAATTAAGTCCCATTTAATTTTTGTCCATTTAGGCCCCCACAGATCACCACTTCTAAGCGAGGGCACCTCTCTAGGACAAACGTGCCCATAGCTCCCCAGGGCCCTACGGCTCCCTGGCCGCACCACGGAGTTCTTCCCTCCCCTCTCAGCTCCAACACGACATTCCTCTTTGGGCCTTTCCTCTTGTCGCTCCCTCCACTCGTCCTCTCCTGCCCCCAACACCTGCTCCCACTTCTCCTTCCTCGGTGGAGTAGTTAAGAGCAGACTGCCTGGCTTCAAACCCCAGCTCTACCATTTCCTAACATCCGGCAGTGAGAACTTGGACAAGTTCTTACCTCCTCAAGGCCTCAGTTTCCTCACCTGTAAAATGGGAACACCAGATGTTCCTATCTTGCAGGGTTGTTTGCAGATGCAAAGGTATAAGAAAGCCTTGCGAGGGCTGAACACTTTAACCCAGCTTGTAGTAAGCACATTAAAGAGCAGCAGTTATTACCTCCCTTCTGCGTGGTGTGCTGGCCTCCAGAATGTGTCCGTGACCGCTGTCCCCACCCCCAGACGGTGCCACCCACACGGTATTGTACCTGTCTCGCCATGTCTCCGTCTGTCCCCACCAGACTGTGCACCTCTCTGGGTAGGAAAGGGGCTATCCTGCGTCCTCGTGTCCCTGCACACAGCAGGTGCTCAGTACATGCTTGTTGCATGAAACTTGGAGCAGAGAATTGGCAGTGGCCAAGAGGTCTGGGACGTGGAGGTGGGGGTGGCTTTTGTAGGACGGCCTGCCCATCCTTCTGGAAGTGAAAGTCTCACTGTAGGTTCTGAGAACGTGAGAAGGAAAGTGAGAGCCAGACAACAGGCAGCGCGCAGGCGGCAGAACCCCGAACCCCGAACCCCGCGCCAGCACCGCTCACCTTGCCCCCAGCCCCGGCACATCCTGCCCTCCCGTGGCACCCCTCCACACACTGTCACCCACGCACACCTGCCCCGTCCCCAGCCAGCAGCTTCCTCTGACACACATTTTCCACTGCTGGGCGGGACAGAGCAGGTTACAGGTGAAAACAATCTCTGAGGTTTCCTTTCCAGGGTCCTTTTCCTACCGCCCAGCCCCCCACCGTGGTTGGGTCCCTGTCCCTGCAGAACACACTTGTCCACAGCCCCTGGCTGCGATGGTACAGGGGGGCCAGAACATTGTAGGCTACGTGAGGTGTCACCCAATGTCTCGGGGCAGGTACAGGATGCAGGGTCTGCCGCATCTGGGCTGGGTGACTTTGGACAGGCCCCTTCTCCTCCTTTTCCCCATCTGCAAAGAGGGCAGTGACTCCAGTCCCCTGGGACTGTTGTGGGGATTAAATGAGACAATGGAGGGAGCATGAATGAGTTCCACTGACCTGATCGTTTCTGGAGAGGGGGCAGGAGCCCAGTGGAAGTAGGTAAGGTCCCCTTCTCTGGTCCGGCTCCGTGCCAGGCACTGTTTGGACTCCACTGTGTGTTACATGTGGGGGAGAAGAGGGGGAGACTCCAGTGGAAAGAACACTAGCCTGGCAGTTAGTGCACTGGGCTTCGGCCCCCTGAACTCTCGGTGTGACTTTGGCATGTTCCTTCTCCTCTGTAGGCCTCAGTTTCCCTGGCTTACAATAAAGGGACAAACCCGATGCTCTCCTGGTGTGACATCCTAGACTCTGAGCTGTGCTAAGCAAAGGCATGGCCAGGTGAGGCAGGTGCAGACTCCTGGGAACCTGGGGTACAATTTGGCTGGAGACCAGTCCTTCTTGGTTTCCTCTCATCAGCTCGTGTCCCCGGCCAGCCTGAACCACTGCCTGTCTCACCAGCCAGGCCTCCTTCTTCTGGCTTCTTCTGCTCCTCATTCAAGAGCAGCTCCGGTGTTCCTTTCTCTGGGAAGTCTTCTCTGACTCTCTCGGGCAGAATCAGGCATCTTCTCCTTGGAGCTCCCACTGCACCTCCTAGAACCTTCCATCATCACGCTTACTCCCTTGCTGAGACTAAGTGAACAGGTCCCAGGGTTTGGAGGCAAGATCTGAGCCTCCCTCGCAGCTGCACGTTGGGCGTCTGGCACAGGACCACGTGCAGTGTTGGTGGTGTTAGGTGGGTGAACGGATGTGGGGAAAATGAATGATGCTCGTGAAGGAATTGGGAAATGGATGGGCATGCCGGGGTATGCACGGATGACTTTATGGGGTGGATGGATAACTGATGAACAGTGAATAGGTCAGGGAACGATCAGCTACTGATCATTATTTTTAGCACCACACAACATCACTGGAGTCACCAAGCACACAGCCAGACTTGCCAGGGACTTCCCCTGGCCTCCGTCGCTCCATGGCTCTGGTGTCCCCTCCAAAGCATGGATGCCGGTCTGAGAATCCTCCCACGACTCTCCACGTGAGCGCCGGGGGTGAGCTGCCTGTGGGAATGTCTTACCTTTCCCAAGCATCCGTGTGAAAGTGAGGGTGACTAATCCACCTGAGCTCTGTGTGTGCCACGAGGCTCAGGGAGTGGGCATTTCCGGATGTTCTGGCCAGGAAGGAATGGCTGATTATGATGTTGGAAAGATGCCCTGCCGGCTGCTTTTCCTCTGCCTGCTCCAGTTGCCACGATCACCCTCCCCATCCGGGGCAGCCTGTGCCTGCCCCACATTAGCAACCCGGCACCCACTCTGCCACCCCACTCCATGTCGTCTTGGGGGCCCTGGATGAATAGTGGTCAGAAACCAGTTTGGAGGGTTGTTGTCTTCCCCCAGTTTGTCCCATACAGTCAGCGGATAGTGGGAACGTCATAGGATCTGGGGTCAGAGGACTTCAGTTCAAGTTTTGACTTTCCAGCCCTTGTCAACGGCTTTACTCCGGGAGGAGGGGCTGGCCCAGAGATGGACAGGGCAGCAGGAAGAGACCGGCCTTGGAGTGACACAGATGCAGGTTCCAGTCCTGCCCCACCAGGGGGTCACTGTGACCTCAGGCAAGTGACTTAGCTCCTCTGGGTCTCTGCTTCCTCATCTGTGAGATGGGAGACGAGAGCCGTTGTGAGGAGCAAATAAGGTCCTGCTCACCCACTAGCCGCATGTGACCACGGAAATGCCTAATTCTGCCCAAGAGAGCCAGAGGAGGCTTCCTGGACATTTTTCCTAAGTTCTCAAAATCTCAAGAATTTTGGGTTTTTGTTGTTGTTGTTGTTTTGTTTTTTTGAGACAGAGTCTTCCTCTGTTGCCCAGGCTACAGTGCAATGGCGTCATCACAGCTCACTGCAACCCCCAACACGTGGGCTCAAGTGGTCCTCTTGCCTCAGCTCCCGAGCAGTTGGGACTACAGGCATGTGCCACCATGACCAGCTAATTTTTAAATTTTTTTTTTTGCAGAGACGAGGTCTCACTATGTTGCTCAGGTTGGTCTCGAACTCTTGGCTTCAAGCGATCCTCCTAAAGTGCTGGGATTAGGGGCATGAGCCACCATGCCCAGCCAAGGATTTTTATATGGATTATAATTGATAATATTACAGACTGATAATATTTTGAAACATTGGGTTAAATAAAATATTATTAAAGTAGGAAAAAAAGATGCTATTCAAAAGCCTTTTCGCTGTGCAGCGTCCCGGCCTCTCCTAGAGTTTGGTGGTTTCTCTCTGGCCTTGCAGCAGGGCTTGCACACGCCTCTACAGTGGCTTTTAGCAAGTCCTGCTGGGGTTGTCTGTGTAGGTGTCTGTCTCCCGGACTAGCCCAGGAGCTCCCTGAGGGCAGGGCCTACATCTTGGTCACCACCACGCCTGGCTCCCTGCACAGAGCCCGGCATACAGCAGATACTCAGCGAAGTCAATAAAGTGGACAGATACATGTATGTGCAAGAGTGTGAATTTTATTATTCTGCCATACCTGGAGTTCTAGGTGCATACACAAGGATACATTTCACACTAAAACCACAGTCAGCGCCCTGGGAAGAAACAGACGGCGCACTTACAGCTGATGGTGCACGCACACGGGGTCATTAGGAGAGAGTTTAATGGAGGGACGGGGCAGAACCCCAGGGTGGCAACAGGGGGGCCTGTTACCACCTGTGGCCTGAGGAGTGGGGAGGGCGAGGTCAACCGGCCCCCTGGCCAGAGCTGTGCGCACAGGGGCACCTGATGGGAGCTGCAGCCTCCGGGTGAGGGACACAGGCAGCCCGTGGCAACCCTGTGGGCAGGGCCTGGGGGAATAAATGCCAGTCCCCTTTCGCCACATGTCCTCTGCCCTCCTGCTCCACCCCACCGGATGCCAGAGGACACAGGGGGCCATGGATGTTGCCCACAAAGTTCACTCATCAGGGCACAGAGCAGGTTGGAGAAGGGCAGAGAAGCGTTCTGGAGTGGCGGACGGAGATCCAGCATGAGAGAGAACACACTTCCCCAGGGTATCTGAGGACCTCGTGATACCCTCATGAAACACAGTGCATGGCCACAGCCAGCCACAGTCATTAGTCCTGAAGCACCCACTGTGTGTCAGGTGCCAGGATAACCCATTTTCCAGTTGTGAAGACTGAGGCTCAGAGTGTCTAAGTAACCTGCCCAAAGTCACACAACAGGAAGTAGCATAGCCAGGACTGGAACACACGTGGGCCCCAAACCTCTTAGCAACTTACCTGTTGCTAGGCACTCTTTCTAATGTGACAAAACTCTGCAAGGTCGGTGTCCTTTTCCTGAATCTCAGAGAGGTCAAGTGATTTCTCCAGGGACATGGAGCTCACGGGGGACGGGGAGGGTGGGGGCAGGGGAAGCAGGGCTGGAGAGTTTGCCATTAGTTGGAGCAGGTGACTGACTGGCAGATTGCACAGTGGCAGCCTCAGGGATTTTTTTTTAGCCCCAAGGGGTGGAGCCACCTCTCACCAGGTGCCTCCTGGAGTCACTGCCCAGCTGCAACCACAGGATTTAGATCTTCGGAGCTGGGCAGGCCCTCAGCACCCTCTAGGCTGGTTCTCTCTGCAACTTTAATAATAATTCCAGCAGTCAGCCATGGCTTCCTGAGGCCCTGGTATAGTCATTCATCATCTTTCTCTGTATCGTCACCAATCTGACCACAACTCTCCCTTAGGATTGTATGATGTCTGCAGGCAGGTATTATGGGCAGCTCATTTTGTAGAGGAAGAACTGAGGCTTAGAAGGCAAGTGACACGTCCGTGATCACAAAGCACATCAGACTTGCAGAGCCAGAGTCGGACCACAGGGCGGTGGCTGCAGCGTAGTGAATCCGGACACAGAAGGCTGGATCCACATCCTACCTCGCACCTGCCAGCTGTGCTGACCCTGGACAAGTCGCTTTTCTGCATCTTAGTTTCCTCGTCTATAAAATAGGGATGACAATGGCATCTACTTTATTTGGTTGTGATATTTGGATGAAATGAGTCATTATTGTACATAAAGCACTTAAAACAGCAATTAGAAACACACTAAGGGCTTCATGATTCTTCTACCCCAAGCCCACTGAGCTTTCAACCACATCTGAGGAGGCCCTTAGAGCTGTGTTCCGCTGTGGCCGTGCGGCCCGGCTTTCACAGTAACCGCCTGTGTTCCGGTGTGGCCCTGGCTTTCACGGATTAGTAGCTGCCACCAGGGCCGCTCACTGCGCTTTACATGCCACGCCTGCTCATCCGCCCTCACTCTTGCCCCATCCCCATTTTGCAGACGAGGAAACTGAGGCCCAGAGAGCAGTAATGACCTGTCCAGCCTCCGCATCTTAGATACTGCAGAGCCAGGGGGGCTACTCCCAAGCTGGAAGCTGGTAAATCCCCCTCCCCCAACAGCAGGGAACCCAGACTGTTATGATTACTGGTATTGTTGTCCAAAACAATACTGGAGACAATAGCAATACAACAATGATGGGGGTGCTGGTTCCCACTGGCTCCACAATCACCCCAGCGCCCATGGGGAGGGGGCCTGGGGCTTGGAGAAGAGGCTCCTCAAGGCAGGAAGAACAAACAAGCAGTGAAAACCCCGCAGCTGGGCCCAGGTGCTGGGAGAGAGAGTGGGGCAGGAAGCGGGCAGGCCATTTCTTTCTTTCCTCTTCTTTCTTATTTGTTTGAGAAGCAACTTTACTTTCTAAATCGGTCATTGTCACCCGTTGGCCCCCGCCCCACCTGGGCCAGGCCTCTGGTGACGGGAGCTCGAGAGGAAGCTCTAGTGGGCAGCAGGGATGAGGGCACTAGGTGTGGCAGGGCCGGGCCCAGCTGGGCTGGGGGGCTTCCTTCCTGGCAGGGGCCTCCTGGGCCACCCTCAGGTGACCAGAGCCGGGCAGACAGTACCTGCCTGAGGTGTGACCTGAGTCCTCCAGGTTCAGCTGCCAGGGGCCAGGGCGGGGCCCTCATACCCAAGGAAGCAGGCAGGGCGGTGGTTAGAGGCTTGGCTCTGGAGTCAGACCATTTGCCTTCCAAGGTCTGTCACCTTGGGCAAGTTACTTTACCTCGCTGAGCCTCTATTTTTTTCCACCTGTGAAATGGGAAGGTTGTTGTGAAGATTAAACATAATCAACATGACGAGTGTCAAGCAATGAGCACATTTCCTAGCTGGAGATTTACTTAAGAAGCCAACAGTTACTGGGCATTTACTCTGTGCCAGCCATTTTTAAAGCATTCTACACATATTAATTCATTTGATCGGCACAATTAACACTCTCCCCCTACTTAACATAGAAAACTGAGGCACATGGAGACGCCGAGTGAGTTGCTCACACAGGGCAGGTCCAGGTGTGGCAGGACGTCAGGAGCACTTACGTGATATTGGGGGGCCTCTTGAAAAAATTCAAAATTATGAACACAAAATGAGGTATAAGGTGATAGAAGCAAAGGACCTAAAGCTTGAACTTCACGACCCTCATCTTAAAGCCCCTCTGAACTCTAGACCACCCTGCTGGCAAGTGGCAGAGCTCCAGAACCCACAAAAGTCGTAAGCAGTACCGAGGGCACCCTGCAAAATGCCCCACAAGTCAGAGGCATTCCCACAGCACTTACCGTGGGCCAAAGCTCATTTAGCCCCCCAACCACCCAGCGAGGGGGGCATGTTATTGCCATTCCCATTTTACAGATGTGGAAGTTGAGGCCCAGAGAGGACCAGTGACTTGCCTAAGGGCACAGAGCTAAGAAGTGGCAGAGCAGGATTCCAGCCCAGCAGCCTGACCCCAGGGGCCATATGTTTAGCCACTACAATAACTGTCATCTCCCTCAGGACTGGGACTCAGTGTCACCCCTTCTGCTGTCAGCCCTCCCCTCCCCTTGCAGGCCCTCCCATCTCATTCCTGACAGCAGCTTGGGGTGGGGACAAGACACGCCTGCTTTGGGGTCAGATGCCTAGACACTAATGCTCAGCCTGCTGCTTCCTAGCTGTGTGCCCCCAAGACAGTCTTTTCACATTTCTGAGCCTCAGCGTTCTCATCTGTAAAACAGAGTTTGTATAATTTATAGTGTGGTCATAAACTCTAGAGACATCAATTATTACTGTTTGTACAGTTCTCTGTTTCTAGACCTTACGGCCGGCCTGGGTAACACCTCCTAGGGTGGTTTGGAGGATCAGAGCTAAAGGAAGGTGACGGGCCTGGCCCATAGTAAACGCTCAGGACAGGGAGAAATTGCAAATTGCTATCCTGTAGGCAAAGGGACAGGTCATTTGTGAGGAGCAGATGTTTGGAATGGAGAAGCAGAACCAGGTGTCAAGTGGCCTGCATTCTAGATGGATGTCTACTACCAGTTTGTGGTGTGACCTTGGACAAATTACTGCCCCCTTTCTGGGCTCAGTTTCTCCATTTGCAAGTCGCATGCATTGCCCTCCACCAATGAATGAATGAAGTTGTCTCTAAGGTCCTTAAGAGACTGAATTTCTAGATAGGGCCCCCCCCCTTTCCTTGGGGTGCTCTTCATGGCCTCAACTTGAGACAGAGTGGAGGGTTTGCAGTGAACTCTCACATCTCGTTCGCTCCAGCAGAACCACAGTGCATGGCTCAGCTCGAGGGCTCTGCAGCCAGATGATCTAATCTGTTTCCTAGTCTGTAAAATGGGGTTGAAGATAGTAGACATCCTTAGCCCCATTTTACAGATGAGGAGACTGAGGTTCCAGGAGGCAAAGGACTTGCTGAAGGTCATGGCTCCCACCTTGCCCTTGTCTTACTGTCCCTGCCCCAGCCTCCCACAGGTGTAGGCTTTCCCTGTGGGAATCCTGGCTCCTTCTGCCCCTCCCAGGATTGGATCACATTGTCCTTTGCCTTCAGCCTGGCATCCTGTCTCTCCTCTGTTCTCCATCAGGCACACTCATCCAGTGGGGATGGGCCCTCGGGCCAGCCCTGCTGTCCCCACTCACAAACACAGTGATCCTAAGTAAGCTGCCCACCCTCTCCGGGCCCCCTTCCCTCATCTGTGTCACCGGAACATGTGCAAATACTTGGCACGTCCACTCTAACCATTGGGCATGCACACGACATGTCAGTTGTTTTTGTCTCACCAGAGCCCTTTGAAACCTCCTCAAATGTTGTCTCCTTGGGGGGCTGCCCTGGTGCCTCTGTGTGGACCAAGTTTCTCTGGGTTTCCACAGCCCAGTCCCTATGCCACTTACCGCCCTGTGTTGTAACCACCCACCGTCAGGTCTGTACCCCACATGGCCTCAGACGCCTGTGTTCTAGTCTTCACATCTGCTGTCTCTGGCAGAGGGGCCGGTACACAGAAGGCACTCCATAAAGACTGCTACGTGAGTGAATGAGTGAATGAATGATGCCTCAGTGGTGCTAAATTTATTTACCCTTTCTGCCTTGTCAGATGGCAGGATTCTGGGTGCCACGACCACCACCACTACTCCGTCTTCCGCCAGCACTGTCGGTAGCTCCCATTTACTGAGCGTTTACTATGTGCCAGGCATTGGAGTAAGCCTTCCCCGGTGTCATCTCACTCGACCTCTCAAGCCACTCCAGGGGGTGGGTGTTCTGTTATTACCCTAATTTCACAGAGAAGCAGGCTCTGCAGGGAGAAGTGGTAGAATCTATATTGGCAACACCAGGCGCCAGAGCCTTTATGCCAGGTGAGGGTGGGTGGTTGGAGCCCAGAACAGTGGGAATGAGTGATCCCTCCCCAAATTTGCCTTTGGCAGCTCCCTCCTTATAGAACTTCTCTCCTCCCTTGAAGACTCTGCTTCTCCTATAAAATCTCTCATACTCCTCAGTTTCCTTCCCAAATTCCAACATTTAAATGTTGGTGTTCCCCAGGGTTCTTCCCTCAAGTGTCCAAGTAAATATATTTCATTTTGTCTGCCAGCCATATTTTTTCATCTCTCTTATTTCTTGTCATGTGGGCTGGTAGGGTGTCCATCACAGGGCCCCGCCCACTGGGGGAGTGCAAGTAGGCCAATCACAGTGTCCCATTTTCCTTGATAACAATGATTGGTTTGGACCTGGGCATGTGATACAAGCTGAGCCAATCAGACCCTTCCCTGGGACTTTTGATGGCACTAGTGGGGAAGATTGGCTCTCTCCTTCTGAAGTAGGAGCTGGTAGGATGTGAACATGTGAGCATCTTTCTTCAGACTGGAGAGGGCCTGTCTGCCATGGGAGAGAAGGTCAACTCTTAAAGAAAGGCAGAGACAAAGGGAACTGACTGAGGAGGGTGTTGGGGAGAGAACCCAGTGACATCATTGGAAAACCTGGATCCAGCAGCTCCTGAAGGGTGACTCAGCTTGAAACTCCAAGATAAAGGAGGCATTAAAATTTTAATCTTTTTTCGATTTCTTTTTGTTTTCCTTAATCTAGTTTGAATTGACTTTCTGTCACTTATAACCAAAAGATTCCTGACTAATATTCTCTCTTCTCTCCCTAGCCTCTCCTGGGATGATTTTGGGTCTTACCTACTACCACATCTGGGTATCCAGTGCAGTCAGTTCTTGAAGAAATGGAGGTGTGACACGTACCTCAAAGGTGACTTCACTCTGCTCTCTTCCTGGGTTAATGCTGTCACCATCACCCTCAGGCTCCAGAGACAGGAAATCCGGTCACCTTTATCTTCTCTCCCTCCAGTTGTTCTCCTGTACCTACTGTTGCTCTGTGTCAGGAAGTTCTCCCCCAGCCGTTCCCTTCTCCCTCCCCGTTTTGCCATTACTTTGGTTCAGGCCTCCTTCAGCTCGCTGCAACCACTTCAGTCTGTCCTCCCTTTCCTCCTCCTTCCCTTTATCCATCCTCCTGTTGCCACCATGGTCTTTCTAGAACCCACACCTGACCATGTCACTCCTCTGCTTTGAACCCTGTGTGGCAGCACAGAGTCTGAGCTCCTTAGGGTGGCATTGGAGGCCCTTGTCAATCTGGCTTCATCTTGAACCCGTTTCTCCTTCCCACCCTGTGTTCAGTCACGTTTCATGCCATTTCCCTGAACATGCTACACCCTCTCTTGTCCCTAAACTTTCCTGCTGGAATTTGCCTCTGCCCTCTGCCTGCCTGAACTCCAACCACTCTTCAAAGAGTCTCGTTGAGGCTGACTCCTCTGAGAAGTCCTCCCTTTAACCCAGCCCTGCTTCCCCAAGACAGTCACCTTCCTCCCTCCTCTGTGCTCCCATCTCACCTGGACCTTTGCCTTTTGGGCTGACTGGGACACGAACCCCCAAAGACAGGACCTGGCCTGATCTCCCTCTCCACCTTGGGCCATTGCTGCATAGTGTGGCGTGCCCCATCAGTGAAGTGAAAGTAAGTGGCCCGTCTCACAGGATCCTCAGAAGCTCACTGGCTAGGTGGATAGTTTGGTTCTTGACTAATGCTTGAGGCTGTAGGACAAAGAGGCACCTGGAAGGAATAACTACAGTTCTTTGCATGTCGGCAGTACTTCATAGTTCACAAAGTGTGTCCGGGTTAATTTCCTTGTCTGGTCTCTGCATCTCTGTGGATTGTCAGGGAAGGTGTTATCAACCCCTTTTCACTAATGGAAAATTTGGATCAGAAAGTTAGGGAGGGAACCAATCCCCAGTCTTGGGCCAACCCCCGACCCTCAGACCTTCCCTGATCCAAGCTCCCCATTTCCTAGACATGAGCTGAGAACCAAGCAGCACCGTCCTACTGGGGTGAGAAGAAGGAGCGCTGGTTCTGGATTGGGCTAACAGCAACCTATAATAACCACCGGGATAGCCACTGGCCTATGGTGTCCCTCATTTTACTGACTTCATGAACATTATGTGCTTATGCAGAGGGGTTAATCATTCCCACTGTACAAATGAGGAAACTGAGGCACAGAACAGTTAAAGGACTTGCCTTTCTTGGCCAGGTTCCTCTTGAAGCCTGGCTTATTGGTACAGCACTTTATAGTTTGCAACTTTAGCATCCCTCCCATCTCACCAGCCTGTCACTGGCAGGTGGACATTCTCCCATTTTACAGCGGCAGCAACTGAGGCTCAGAAGACACGGGTAGAGGTGGGAGATGGCACGCCGCCTCCTGATCTGGGGGAGCGCGCTCGGAGCCTGGGGGCCCAGCTCGGGTGGGGGGCGGCGGGGCACGAGTGGGCGTCCGCGTCGTCTCCCCGACAGCCAGCCCGCCGCAGCACGAGCCCAGCTTCCCCGCAGGAGCGCCGGCAGGTGCGCAGCCGGTGGCGGGCGGGTGTGCCGTGGGCGAGGGACCCAGGCGGGCGGGGCCCCACGCCCATGCTCCCGCCCGCCCTGCCCGCCCTTTCTCCCGTGGCTGGTGGCAGGTGAGTGGGTGTCGAGGAACCGCCAGGCAGCGGAGAAAACAGGACGCCGCAGAAATCAGATTACTCACCTGCAGCTGCGACTACCCAGGGCTAATAAAAGCAGAGCTTCCTGTTGTTTCTTTATTACCACCCTCTGCCTCCCCCAGCCCCAGTCCGCCCCAGCTGCAGCCAGGGCCCTAACTGATCGCCAGAAACCAGTTGCTCAGGGGTCCAGACCCCTCCAATGCCCGAAATTCCCCGTCTGTGCAGCACAAGGTTGGGTGAATGTTGCCTCAAGGCTGTTGCCTTCTCTCACCTGCACGGGAGTCACCTGGGGTGCTGGTTGACAATCCAGAGCCCCAGACAGGCTTCACACCTGCCCAACTGGAATGTCTGCAGTTTGGGACCCAAGAGTACCGATTCATAGGAATCTCAAGTGCTTTGTTTGCAGGCTAACGTCTGAGAACCACCCAGTTCAGATGATGTGAGTTTGTTTTTCCTGACTTTGGCCCACAAGTTAGAGATGGAGCCTATCTCCAGTCTTGGGCAAGTCCCTGACCTCAGAGCCTCAGTTTGCTCATTTGTAAAATGGGAATGAAAATAGTACAGACTTCTTAGGACTAAAACAGGCTCAAATGAGATAATACACCTAGCATGATTCCCAATGGTTGCTCCTGGAGTTTACAGACCAACCAGGACTAGCCCCGGAATGTCACACATGGAGTATGATGGCCTGGACCAAAGGGCTGGGCAGCATGAACCGTGGCTGTGGCAGGGCTGCGATTCGCCCTGCGTGCACTGAGAAAGACCCTTCACCTCGGAGCTTCTCCAAAGTTCCGTCCTTACCACACGGGGAAAATGTTCCTGCCCAGAGCATTGACAACCGTGATGGCCAGTTCTAGTGGCCTCTTCTCAGCCCTTCTGTGACATCTGACTCTGGGACAGGCCACACCTTTCTTCTCTAACCTCTCACCTCCTTTGGCTGCAGGGTGGCTTCCCGCCCCTGTTTCCCTCCTCCCTCCCCAGCAGCTCATTGCAGGGCTCCTGCCCTTCCTCCTCTGTCCTCTGTGATCATGAGCACCTTGGCCTACTGTGCACCCTCTATATCCTCCCTGGACAACCTCACCTACTCCCAGTTACCTCTACCCTGAGCTCCCCATGCATAAATGTAGCACCTTCTAGACATCTCTTCCAGGTGACTCCCAACCACCCAACCCAACTTGACCAGCTCCAAACTCACCATCTCGCTCTCCCCTCCAAACTGCATCTCCTTCTGGGTTCTCAGTCTCAGGGCATCACACCTGGATGTTACCCCAAGTGACTTCTGCTCAGCCCCCACGTACAGTCTTCCAATCCATTTTGTCTCCCCAGTAGCCCTAGAATCTGTCCCTTTCTTTCCAGTCCTCCCATCCGCATGCACTCCAGGCCCCTAGTTCAGGACTCCATAATCTCTCACCTGGATTATTTCAACAGCCTCTTAAACAGCCTTCCTGGTTCCAGTCTTACTCTCACGTTAGTCAAGGGGCTCTTTCTGAGACACAAATCCTGTCCCCACCTTGCCTCAAACCATCAGTGGCTCCTCTGTACAATCCACACTCTTTCTCCTCCCCTTCAAATCTCACCTGGACAGAGTGAGACTCCACCCTGCCCCCACAGCACTTGGCACAAACAGCAACATTTGCTGAGCTTTTACTCACTGCTCAGTACCATGGCTAGCCAGTTATCTTTGTAGCTCTCTCTTGGCCTCAGAGCATTCCCACGATTATTATTCCTGACTTGAAGAAAATGAGGGCCAGGCGTGGTGGCTCACGCCTGTAATCCTAGCACTCTGGGAGGACGAGGTGGGAGGATCGCTCAAGGTCAGGAGTTCAAAACCAGCCTGATCAAGAGTGAGACCCCGTCTCTACTAAAAATAGAAATAAATTAATTGGCCAACTAAAAATATATAGAGAAAAAATTAGCCGGGCATGGTGGCGCACGCCTGTAGTCCAAGCTACTTGGGAGGCTGAGGCAGAAGGATCGCTTGAGCCCAGGAGTTTGAGGTTGCTGTGAGCTAGGCTAATGCCACAGCACTCACTCTAGCCTGGGCAACAGAATGAGACTCTGTCTCAAAAAAAAAGAAAATGAGGAAGAGAGAGATCGGGGAACTTGCCCAAGATCACACAGCTAGTAAGTAGCAGAGTTGGGATTTGTACCTATGTCTCTCTGAATCCAAAGCTGGTACTCTTAGCTGTTCTAATCTTGAGCCACCTCCTCCCAATTGGGTCGTGTTCTTTTTTTGTATCTTCCCTGGTGTCTAAGAGGATGCCTGTCATCTGATAGATGTCTGTTGAATGAATGAACAAATCTATCTGCACTCCTGTCTTATTTTTACAACAACCCTGAGAACGATACGTTTTTAAAAAATTTTATTATGCAATATGTGATGACTACAAAAAAGTATGATGAATAGCTGGTTTATGAAGACAAACACCTGTGCACCCACAGCCCCAATTTAGGAACTAGACCTTCACCAGCACCGTTGAAGACACCTGTGTGTGCTTCCCCAATCCTAGTCCCTGCCTCCCTCCAGAAGTAAACACTATACTCAATTTTGTGATCATTATTTTCTTGCTTTGAAAAAAAAAAGTTTCACCATATGGGGATGGATCCTATGCAACATATTGTTGTGTTTGTTTTCTGACCTTTATATAAATAGCACGATGCATATGCATTTTTCTTTGGCTTGATTTTTTTTCGTGCGTCATTGTTTCTAAAATACACATATGATTTTGCATTTCTAGCTGGCATTCATTTTCTCTGATATCTAGTACTCCATTGTCTAAATAGACCTCGGTGACTTTTTCCTTCTGCTAGTCACTGAGCATGTAGGTTGTTTCCATTTTTTTGTTATCACTAATAAGGCTGCCATGATCATTCTCATACATGTGCCTTGGTGCACACATGTAGGAGCTACATACCTAAGGCTGGAATTGTGGGTCTTTGGGTATGCACATAATTAGCTCTAGAAGATGCTATTTTCTGAAGTACTGGTATCAATTAACATTCCCCCCTTCCTCTTCTACAGTAGATGAGAGTTCCAGTTGCTCCACATCCTCCCCAACACTTAGTAGTATCAGACTTCATTGTTTCTGACATATGGGGCTTCATTTGTAGATCCTCAACAAGATGAAGCATCCTTCCATATGTTTATTTTGCACTCTGGTTTCTTTTTCTGTGAATTGCCTGTTCAATCCTTTTGCCCACTTTCTATTAGGTTGTCTAGCTTTTTCTTATTGGTGTGAGGCATTCTCAGAGAAGATTTTTGTTTTATTTTTTGGATCTCAGAATTAGAATCTGAGATCCAAGTTCACAGAGGACAGTATCCGGTGTATAGTCAGTGCTGAATAACTAACTAGCACCTGCTGGGCCCTAGGCCAGCAGTACACTGTTCTGAGGACACAGAGATGAAAAGACAGACAAGGACACTGAGCTCATGCAGTTTGCTGTGCAATGGAAGGAGACAAACACAAAACCAGTAAATAAATAAAATAATGTGGTCTGTGGAAAGGCCAAGGAAGAAACCCCCAAGGCACTGACTCAGCTGACTGGTCATGCAGGGAAAGCCCCCTGGAGGAGGTGACATTTAGCCTGAAGCAAGCATGGAGGATGAGAAAGAGCCCCTAAGCCAAGAGCAGAAGGGAGTGGTCCAGCAGCAGGCAAGGCCCGTGCAAAGGTCCTGAGGCAGAAAGAGCTGGGCATTCCAAGGAACTGCAAGAAGAGCAGCATGGCCGCGACAGAGTGAGCAAGGAGGCGATAGCAGGAGGAGGTGGGGAAGTGCCTGGCTGAAGGGTTTGACTTTCATTCCAAATGCAGTGGGCGGTTTTGCACAGCAGCATCGTGATCTGATTTATGTCTTTAAAAGATCACCCTGACCGCTGTGTGAAGATCAACTATCTATGAATTCATCTAAATACTTCTTGAAGCCACTAGTATTTTTAGCCAGTACCCTCTCTGTGTGAAGCAAAACTTCCCTTTATTGGTCTTAAATTTACTGCTTTCGGGTTGCAAGGGAAGCCCCCTTCTGCCTCGTATCTGAGGCTTAGCAGCCCGGCGTGAGCTCTCCCGTCACAATGTTTGCAGTGGGGCGAGAGGAGGGTCTCCCAGGTGGCACCTCACCTGCTCTGGGACGCTTCTCCACTTGCAAAATGAAAATAACGAGCGTGGCCACCTCAGAGAGGCTGTGAGGATGGGATGGGACACAGCGTGGCAGCAGGGACTGATCAGCGTAGGCTGGCTGCCACTCAGAGGGCAAGGGTGGTGACGTCGAGGAGGAGGGTGAGGACGGAGATTCTGCTGTGTGATACTGCGTGAGCCGGAGAACCACACTTTACATGTCTGTTGGACCAGATGATCTGTGGGGGCCACCCGGGTCTGATGTCCTAGAATTCTCTTCTTCCTTTCAGTCCGGGTTACTCTCTTCCCTGCGATTTTGTCGCTCCCTCCTGACATGTGATGAGACATGGAGTATCACGGTAGAGAGAAACTGACTCGGAGTCAGGAGGCCTGAGGTTCCAGCTGCACCACCTACAGTGGAGTCCTTGCCGCTGAGCATCGAACCTACACGCGTTTACACGCACGCATAGTGGGAGGGGGAGAGAGCACGCTAGGCACCAGTCACTGCCCCGAGCTACACTCTCATCCCACTCCGTGAGCACCCACCCCTTGGTGGGGGGCGTGACCTGCCGAGGTCCTCCAGCCAATCCACGTTCCTGCTCACCCAGCAGAGTGCGGGCTCTCGCCACGCCGAGTGGGATCTTGGTGTTCAGAGTTTTTATATGGTGCGGCCGGGACACTAGTCAGCCATTTCATCTGGTGGTCAGCAGAAGCCACAGCTATCTTAACGACACCTGAGACTAAAGAACCTGCTGTCATAGCTGTCGGATGATGGATAATTCTGAAACACAAATCCTGTTTCTGGGAAAACAGAAGCAATCATAAGGAAACCCCCCCAGAATCCCTCTCCCCCTCTGCTCGCCTGTCGCCTGTGCCCTGCTGCGCGGATGCCTCGTGTGTACTTGCAAGACCGCGCCCTCCACCTGGCCACTGCCCTTCCTCCCCTCGTGCCTCCTCCAGGACACCATCGAGCAATTTCTCGAGCAGTCTCTCCTGCAGCACCAGGGGCTGAGGGGGTGGGGTGTCCCTGCCTTCTGCAGGCTCATTGGCATCAGCACACAATCGTGCTGCAATTCTCCGTCTTAAACACACGCTCACACGTGCACACATGCAGCCACTTTTCCTAGCTCCACTTCCCAGGAAAACTCACACAGTTTTCTGGATTGACTGTCTTCACTCCTCCTTCCCTTTTTCTCTCCAGCTCACTCTGTGGGGCTCTTAACTCCAGTGAAACTGCCCTTGTCAAGGTCATCAATGACCTCGAGCTGTCACACCGAATGGGCACTTCTCAGTCCTTATCATCAGCATTTGGCCGGGAGACTGTGCCCCTCCCTGCTGCACATCCCGCCCCACGCTCCCCGGCCCACTCTCTCCATCCTCCCGCCCTACAGAACCCCCTCAGCCTCCTTCTCTGGTTCTCCCCCGTCTTCCCAACTTCCACATGCTGCAGTGCCCAGGAAGTCAGCCCCGGCCCCCTCTAGCTCACTTCCAGCCCGAGGCTGTAAATACATTCTATCTACTGATGGCTACAGGTGCGTCTCTCCAGCTCAGACCTTCCCACTCAACTCCAGACTCACCTGTCTCCACTCGCACATCCAACAGGAAACCAAGCTGCACAGATCCACAACTGGACTCTTGATTTTTACCCCCAAACCTGATCTTCCCTGGATCTTCCCATCTCAGCGAAAGGCAACTCCATCCTTCCCAACATTCAGGCCACAGCGTGAGTTGCCCTTGACTCCTCTCTCCTACGCCACATCTGACCCGTCACAAACACCACGACATGAGCTGCTTCCAGAGCTGCCCGCACCCTGACCCTCCCCATCTCCACTGCCCCTACCTGTGTCCCAGGCACCATCATTTCTTGCCTGGCATTATGTAAAAGCCTCCCAGCGGGGCCATGTTTATTGTCCATATAGTAGCCAGCGTGAGCCTTTAAAAACATGAGTCGAATCACTTCATTCCTCCGTTCAAACCCCCAGTGGCTCCCTTCTCACTCGGAGAAAATCCTAACACCGTTCCATGGTCTAGAAGGTCCTGCATGAGCTGTGTGCACCCCTCACCACCCCATCTCCTCTTGATTTCCCTCCCAGGCCCCAGCCACACTGGTCCCCCACTGTTCTTTGAGCAGCCAAGCACAATGACACCACAGGCCCTTTGCACTTGCTGTTCCTCTGCCCAGAGTAGATGACTACCCCTGCCCACTTACCCAACCCAAAGTGCCTAGAGAAGCTTTCCCTGGCCATCCTATATAGAATAGCACCCCACCTTCCTCACCTCTGCCACTTTCTAGCCCCTCTCCTGCTGTACTTTTCTTCACAGAACTCATCACCGTGGAACAGACATACTTGTTCATTTGTTTATCACATGTCTTCCCTACTAGCATGTTAGCTCCACAAGGGCAGAGACTTTGTTTCATCCTCTGCTGTTTTATCCAGAGCAGTATGTGCTGGTAGATACGCATGAATTGGATGAAAGTGTTCAAGTAACTGAGCTATTTCTTGGTATCCACTGTGGCATCTTCCTACAGGACTGTAAGGGATTTGCTAAATCATCCAATATTTTATGAGCTATTTTATTATGTGCCAACTTTAAAACCTAACCCCATAGGAGGATGAATTTCCACAGTTTTCTCTGTGTCACCCTCTTCCCTGGGCTCCGTCTGTGAGATGGAGCAACTGTGCACTCAACATGTGTTTGTTGAACATCTACCGCAGGCTAATACCACGCCAGAGTCTGATATTTAAAAAGGAGCAGTCAAGATCAGAAGATCATCTTTGGTTAGAGAGGCAGAGATGAAAAGAAATAATCTCAAAACACAATTGCCCTGAGATTAAAAATGTTGGTGGGGATGTGAGTGACTGGGGTCTCATGTGTTACCAGTGGAAGTGTGACTGGTACAACCTTGGTGGGAGATATGTCCTTTTAATCCTCAATGCCTAGTCTAGGAATTTACCTTCCAGAGATTTTGTCCAAAGGCAAAAAGACACAGAGATGTTTGCTGAACTTTTTTTTTTTTTCCATAATAGTGAAAAATTGGAAATAACACCAATGTCTAACCATACAGGGTTGGTTGTTAAAATTATGGTCCAGCTATACAACAGATACTAAGGGGCCATCAAAATGTGACATGGAAGAACATTTAGTGAAACTTGAGAAGATACTTATATTATTAAGTGAAAATTGAAAAAGAAACCAACAGATTCCAGAACACATGAAGTGTGATGTCATTATTGTATATGCATATTTGTATGTGTTTAGATCTATGAAGATTTTTTTTTTTGGAGACAGGGTCTTGCTCTGTTGCCTGGGCTAGAGTGCAGTGGCGTCATCGTAGCTCACTGCAACCTTGAACTCCTGGCCTCAAGGGATCCTCCCACCTTGGCCCCTCAGAGTGCTGGGATTACAGGTATGAGCCACTGTGTTCAGGAAGATGTTTAGAAAGAGGGCACCAAATTGTTTAAAATCTGGTGGTTTCCATTGTTGAACAGAGGTGGGGGGTGTATGGGTGTTCATTGTGCTAGTTTTTCAAACTTTATGTATGTCTGAAAAAAATCTTATAATAAAAAGTTGAAATAAAATGTGCTTATTTTCAAGTAGAGGTATTTGGAGAGTTTTTTTTCTTCTTCTTTGTATTTCATATATTTTATTTACTTTCCTATAGTGAGCATCTACCCCTTTTACAAAAATAATAAAGTGATTTCAAAATAAAATATAACACTTGTCACACAAAATGTTTAAATAAAAACAGAAACGGCTAGGTGCCCTGATAAATTTTTAAAAAATGAAGATTACACAAATACCTGTGAATAGAGAATTGGGCAAATAAATTATGATATTCACTATGCTACTGTTTTAAATGTGTTATAGAAAAGATATTTATAGTTCTTTGATAAGTGTAAAAACAGGCCCTAAAACACATTATACAGTATTAACCCATTTTCAAAAAAAAACCAATACATATTGCCCACCCATAGAAAAAACTGGAAAGATCTACGCCAGAATGTTAGCTGTAGTTTTCTTTGGGAAATGGAATTCCAGGTGTTTTCCCCCGTTTTCTTTTGCTTATTTGCATGTCATAAATCAGTTGTGTCCAACAGAACTTTCTGTGATGATGGAAATGTTCTCTACCTGTCTGTCCAATATAGTAGTCACTGACCACATGTGGCTGTCGAGCACTTTAAATGTGGCTAGTGAGACTGGGGAATTGAAGTTTTTGTTTTATTTAATTCTAATTATTTAAAAGTAAATAGCCATATGTAGCTAGTGGCTGCTACATTGGACAGCACAGTTCTAAATTGTTTACAAAAAACATACATATTGGTTTTGCAAAGAGGGCAAAAGAGCTTTTCTTCCTTTTTTTCTTTTTTGTTTATTTGTTCTGCC
>CAUYPO010067457.1:0-16238 GCA_963574435.1 Cheirogaleus major | reverse complement strand
GCCTGTAATCCTAGCACTCTGGGAGGCTGAGACAGGAGGATCATTTGAGCTCAGGAGTTCAAGACCAGCCTGAGCAAGATCGAGACCCCGTCTCTACCAAAAATAGAAAGAAATTAGCTGGACAGCTAAAAAATATATATGGAAAAAATTAGCCGGGCATGGTGGTGCATGCCTGTAGTCCCAGCTACTCGGGAGGCTGAGGCAGGAGGATTTTTGAGCCCAGGAGTTGGAGGTTGCTATGAGCTAGGCTGACGCCATGACACCCTAGCCCGGGCAACAGAGTGAGACACTGTCTCCAAAAAAAAAAAAAAAAAAATTATTTCACAGAGTTTGGGTTCTTTTCCGTTGACATATTATTAGTTGAGGAAAATGAGGCACAGAGACATTAGATCACTTGCTCAAGGTCACAAACCTATCTAGTGGCAGAGAAATTGCCAACAAGAGATGCCTCCCAGAATGCTGGGGTTTTAAATAGATACCCGTTCTAAAATGGACTGTGTGCCTTCCACGGCAAGGTCTGGTCTGATATCGGCAACAAAGTCACGCAGCTCAGTGGGAGGGACTTCCTAGCACGTACCCCTGTGTTTTGTGGTTTAGTCACCTCCTAGAAGCGTGATCTTGAGTGTAGCACTTTGTGACTCTATTTTATGGCCTGCAAAATGGAGATAGAATGCCTGTTTTTCTGCGATTGGACAATAAAATATATACAGTGCCTAGCGCAGGACCGAGGTTGGGTATTATCTTCCCCATTCTTGTTCATATCTCCTAGACTGTCACTGTGGGTCTGTGCTTTTGCAATGCAGGGCCTTTCTGGTCTCTTGTCATTGGTTCATAACAATCACAATTTGTTGAGTACTTAGTATATGCCGTCTGTGCTAAGAGTTTTGTATATGATACCTCTTTAACCCTCTCAACTCTATGAAAAAGGTGCTGTTATTACTCCCGTTTCTACAGACAAGGACTCTAAGGTTGACAGAGGTGCAATGATTTGCACCCAACCTCACATAGCCTGTAGGAGATGGAGTCAGAAGTGAAACCCAGGCCTGGCAGGCCCAGAGCCCCCGCTCCCAGCCACTGCCCTGGGCTACTTCCTTGTGGTGTGAAGTTTGGACTTGTGGGCTAGGTAGAGCCACTTGTGGGCTAGGGCCAAGTTTTCTGGGGGAAAGTTGGAGAACAGCAGAGGTTGCTCTATCTGCATCAAGTACTCAAGGAGAATACAGCAGGCACATCATTGTAGCCACAGGAAATACCATGTGAGATTACCGTAATTACTGTGATATAGAACAAGTGCTCTGCTATGCCTGAATCTTTCCCTAGGGGGAAAACAGGTATTTTCAGGGATACTTAACTCTTTCAGGATGCAAGGATACCACTGAGCACATGACTAAAGGCAACACTTTACCCCAAGATAGTTATCTTCAAACATTTTGTTCTAGGTTAATCTAGAAAAGAATTGAGTACAACCTATGTAGCATCCGGGACTTCGTGTGTTTTTTAATTGACTTAACATATTTTAAAAATCATAGGCTGCAGAATACATCATTTCCAATGTATTGAAGTATAAAAACTTAAGCAAAATTATCATATTGCTTTTTAAAATGTGTCCAATAACATTGAAATACTTACCTGATACCCTACATCATCCTTTTAAAAATGACGTGAATAAGCGGTTCAGAAGAATTTGGAAATTTTGCATTGTCTTGTTTTATTGGAAATGGTATTTCTATTCCATTTCTCTGTATGATTTATCTTAATGTAATGTTTTCTTATGCTTGAAAATATCACATTCATCGTCCTATCCTAATTCTCTGCGACAGAGCATATAAGTTTTAAATTATTGTTTTTAATTTTCTGAGATGAAAAGGCTCTAAGTCCTAAAATTTTTCTCCTGCACTGAGTTATTATTATAATTATGTTATAATTATAATTTTATTCTATTATAATAATGTAATTATTAATATTTATTATGTATAGTTATTCTTATAATTTATTATTATTAGTAGTACACAATAGACCAAAACAAGACTTAATTAATTTTGATAAGTCATTATTAAACATAAGTAAAATTTTATTGGGAATATACCCCTTAATGAGTGGTATGGAATGTTTCCCAAATATTTTGCGTATTTACTTATTACTAAAGTAAGACAAGGTTCAACACCAATTCTATTCCTGTGTGTCATTTTTTACTGAATGGATATGAATATGAAAAGCTTTGTTCACATAAAAAAAGTTTTGAGAAACTGAAGGAGATTTGTTATAACAATAAATTAATGCTACTTATTTTATTTATTTATTTATTCAGAGACAGGGTCTCGCTCTGTTGCCTGGGGTAGAGTGCAGTGGCTTCATCACAGCTCATTGCAACCTCAAACTCCTGGGCTCAAGTGATCCTCCTACCTCAGCCTCCCCGAGTAGCTGGGACTATAGGCGTGCGACACTACGCCTGGCTAATTTTTCTGTGTTTAGTAGAGACGGGGTCTCGCTCTTACTCAGGCTGGTCTCAAACTCCTGGCCTCAAGTGATCCTCCTGCCTCAGTCTCCCAGAGTGCTAGGATTATAGGCGTGAGCCACCGCGCCCAGCTTGACTTTTTAAAACAATTTCCAAGTTATATGCCAAAGAGCCCTCAGCTATCGCTTATGGAAAATTAGTTTTAGTGATCTAATTTGCTGACAGCTTGATTAGGTTCTCCTTCAATTCTGTTGTAAAGCATATTAAAAAAAATAATAATAATATTGGAAACTAAATGACATGCAAAAGGATTTATGTATCATTGGTGTCCCTTTTGAGGCACCCTGGACAGTTTACATCGAAAGGCAATGTGCTTTGAGGTGCCTTGTTGTAGTGAGAGATGGGGCAGGGAATAGGGAAGACCCGTAACTTGTTCTCAGGAAAGGGATTGTAGGGACGTTGAGGACTTGGAAACTAATTCCTTTAAAACAATCCATGTCTGCTTCTTCCTTGGAACACCTCTGTGTATCTCCTGTAAGCAGCCCGCTGCCCTAGGACATGCCAGGAGGAATGCTTTTGGGGTCAGACAAAACTGAGGCCATTCCTTCCTCTCTCTGGGCCTCAGTTGCCTTATCTGTAAAATGGGTCTAACGATAGCACCATGTTGTAGGTAAGATGTGTGTATTAAGCATTTAGCGCACGGCGTCTGGCACCTGATAAGGAAAGAGCACAGTTCCGAGGCTGCAGTTAGCCTGCCTGGGTTTAAGATTTGGCTCTGCCCTCTCCTTTCAGGGATACTGAGTCGGCTTCTTAACCTTTCTGAGCCTCAGCGCCCCACGTGTTCCATGGGTACCATCGTTCAAACCCCATCTACTGGGAATCTGAGAATTAACAATGTAACAACGACTTGGCCCCGCACACAGGGAGTGCTCAACCTCCCGCTCAGCCTCCCATCCCAGCCTCCCGCCTGCCTGTTTTGCATACCCTCCAAACTCTACCTTGCAACCCTTGATATTTGCTTAGCAATGGGGCAAGCCATTTCTTTGGTATGGTGAGAAACTGATAAAAGACTCTCCATGAATGTTGGCTCAGTATTATTATTTAGGGTGCGACATCAGGGGTTCGGTTTGTCGTTTCCTTTCTCTGCGATGCTCGGTGCCTCTGTCTAACAGAAACTGTCTTTCCACCCACAGGTGGTCTTCGTCGGCATGATGTCCAGCTCCACGCTCTGGGGAAACATCTCAGACCAGTACGGCAGGAAAACAGTAAGGCAACCTCTTCCGAGCGTGTGTCCTGGGTTCTGTCTGTGATGTAAACCTGGCAACGGTTTACATCACAGACCCAATGAGGAGCTCTGTTTAAGCACAGTGAGAAGACATTGTGCAAAGCCTGCTGTGGACTCTTTTCAAATCACACGTTCCTAGCGGGGCCCACGCATGTATATTTCAGAATCTGGGTGATGCTCCTGGTGCCTATTCGTTTCCCTTGGACGTTAACCATTGCCTTACTGCCCAAGTTCAAATGCCGGCCCTTCTGCCTATAGACTACATGACCTTGGGCAAGCTCCTCGACCTCCCTGTGCCTCAGTTTTCTTATCCTTAAATGGGATGACAATAGTCTCTCCCATAAAACTGTTAGGAGGAGTAAATGGCCCTCATACATAAAGCTCTTGGCACAGGGGAAGAGTCTCATAAATCTCCATTATTATTCGTATCCTTTGCCAAACTGTGGTGCCCATAAATGGCAACGTGGAAATGCAAGCGTGTCTGGCTCTAGAGTCCACATCCTCAACCTGAGAGACATAACTGAATTATCCCCTAGAATTCAGTAGATCAGTTGGACATTCATCCATCCCAGTTGGAAGCAGCTTGGAGGGACTTCGCATAGAGCGTCCTACCAGTTCTTCCAACCAGCGTGGTAAATCCCACACCCAGCGTGAAACTGGCATGACCGGAGGGACAGGAGAGAAAGCGTCCCCAGATCGCAGAGCTTCCTCCTCCCCAGCATGCAATTCCGGCCCATCCTCAGGGGATGGATCAGACTCTAATTATAAAGTTTCCCCAGAACTCCTGCGGCAACACTGGCAAGCCTTGGCAACCGCAGAGAATCACCATGATCTACGTTGTCGCAGCTGGGAGGTTTCCGTGAGGGTGTCCGCCACGTGATTTTGCAGGGCAATCCCATAGGGAGATAGGACTCCGTGAGCCACTTTGATTCCTCACAGAAGCCTGTGAGTTTGTGGCAGCCACAGATTTGTGAAGTAGAAATGAAAGTGATAACCTCTTTCCACAGTGTTGCCATGAGGATCCAGTGCAGTGATGTGACAGTCATGTATAAAATGCAAATTAAAGTTCCATGAAGTCAGAGACTGGCTGTCATGTTCCCTACTGCAGCTCAGTGTCTTGCAAACAGCAGGTGCTCAATATATACAAATTGCATGGATGAGTGAATAACTGAATAATATATATCAGTACGTCTACTGCCAGGCACACAGCAAGTGCTCAATACATACATACTGAACAGATGAATGAATGAATAGTATATATCAGTACCTCTAGTGCTGGGTACACAGCAGATATTCAACATATGTTTATTGAATAAATGAATGAATGAATGAATATTGTATATCAGTGTCTGGCTTACAGCAGTTGCTCTATACATGCTTATTGAATGAATAATCGAATGAGCAAACAAATGGATGCGTAATGTCTATATGCCTGTCCCTGGAGCCTGGCACACAGGGGATTCTCAATAAATAAAGCAAGAAAGGAAGGGAGGGAGGAAGGAGGGAAGGAAAGAAAGGAAGAAGGAAGGAAGGAAGGAAGGAAGGAAGGAAGGAAGGAAGGAAGGAAGGAAGGAAGGAAGGAAGGAACTGTCACCCTATAAAGGGCAGAACAGATGTTAGGCAGAACGACAACTGTAGTTAACGAGAAGCCCAGAGGTCCATGAGACATTTCTGCGGAGTCCCAGAGAAGCTCTGGGGTGGGGCTTGCTGGCAGCACCCCTGCCTTTGTGATGGCCATGACAATACTTACACATGGTTGCTGAGTCCTCATTTTTGGGGCAGCTGGAAAGCCCTGGCATCAGCAGACAAATGCAGAGGCAGATGCAACCTGTTGTGCCCACACAGGACAGGTTAGCGTGCCTGTCTTTGCTGCCTGGCAACGGGGAATGACACGGCTCCCCAGCAGCGCTGGAGGGAAGGGTAGCCCCAGGCATTGGGCTCAGAGCCCTCTTCTTTCCTTTCCTCTTCTGCTGTGTTTTTCTACTTCCCTTTTATTTACTCTGCTGCTAATCACATCTTCTGTTTGATTCAAGACTGCTTGGATGCCAAGGAAGAAAAATCTCTACTAAATTAGCTTAAGCCAAAAGAAAGGAATTGAGTATCTTGTGTGGCATGTACCAATTCGTAGTCAGGGGGTTAGGGATGCAGAAATGTTGCTTTTTTATTATTGCTTCCTAGGCTTCAGTAATTCCTACTCCACCTGTTCTCTTATGTACTTAATATCTTTCTGTATATTAATTTGCTTTTTAAAAATAACTTAAAAGCATTTTTCTTGTAAAAGGAAACTTTATAGAGTCTTAAATGGGAGATCAGCAAGAATTGCCCTAAGTAGGAAATGTCTGCAAAAATAAATAAATGCAATGCAAACAAAACAATATTATTAATATTCTAGCTGTGCCACTGCCTTCTCTGTTAAAAAAGAAAGATGAGTAGGTGTTTTTAAAAGGTTTTTGTTTTTGTTTTGAGACAGGGTCTTGCTCTGTCGTACTCAGGCTGGAGTACAGTGGCATGATCATAGCTCACTGCAGCCTCAAATTCCTGGGCTCAAGTGATCCTCCCGCCTCAGCCTCCAGACTAGCTGGGACTACAGGCATGCACCACCATGACCTGCTAATTTTTTTCTTTTAGAGTCAGGGTCTCACTACATGAGACCAGTCTTGCCCAGGCTGGTCTCGAACTCCTGGCCTCAAGTGATCCTCCCACCTCAGCCTCCCAAAGTGCTGGGATTACAGGTGTGAGCCACCTTGCCTGGCCTAAAAAAGATGTTAAAGCCAGACTAGCACCTCGTGGCTTAATCATAAGAAGGAAGACTGAAATGAAAAAGAAATACCTTTCTTGCAAGGAATGCAAAACTATTTAAAATATTCTCTCTACCATCTAAAATCATTTTCCAAAAGACCTGAAATCATCTGGTAGGCCTCCAGATTTCCTCTCTAGTCTCTTTTAATTCAGTTTAAGGTTTTAAAGCCAAAATCAGTATGTGTCACACTTTCCCCCTGAAGTGTCCCCGGGGGGCACGAGGGTGAAACTCAGCCTTGGAGTTCTCAACCTTGGAGGGGTGTTGCAGAGAGACCTGCCCCAGACCTCACGCTGCAGGTTTAAAATTCACATTAAGTTTGCATTCTACTTCATCATATGTTTGGTGTTGATTGTGATATAAAAATAGTATTGTAAATTACACCCACCTTTAATTTTTTCCTCAATCTCTAAGGGTAATTAACACTCTAGGAATATGCATCATGTTTGTCTTGAAGCATTGTGACCGTCCGTGGTCCTCAACGCTATTGCATTCAGGTCCCCTTTACTTTAAAAAATGTGAAATATTGCATCTAGATGACCAAAAAAAAAAAAAAAAGTGAAAAAGTTGCCAGGTGTGGTGGCATGTACCTGTAGTCCCAACTACTCAGGAGGCTGAAGCAAGAGGATCACTTGAGCCCAGGAGTTCAAGTCCAGCCTGGGCAACATTAGCAAGACCCCATCTCTAAAAAAGAAAAGTGACAAATTTTAATAATGCCTTCTTAATTATCCAGAAATAAATTTCAAAGATAAAAGAACCTGGTCCCTCACATACTTTAAAAAAGAAATCAGTTCTTTTTTTTTGAGACAGAGTCTCACTCTGTTTCCCCGGGCTAGAGTGCCGTGGCGTCAGCCTCGCTCACAGCAACCTCCAACTCTTAGGCTCAAGCGATCCTCCTGCCTCAGCCTCCTGAGTAGCTGGGACTACAGGCATGTGCCACCTTCCCGGCTAATTTTTTCTATATATTTTTAGTTGGCCAATTAATTTCTTTTTATTTTTTGTAGAGTCTCGCTCTTGCTCAGGCTGGTTTCGAACTCCTGACCTCGAGCGATCCGCCCTCCTCGGCCTCCCAGAGTGCTAGGATTACAGGCGTGAGCCACCGCGCCCAGCCAAGAAATCAGTTCTAATGCCCCATGATATGAGGGAGAAATAAAAACAGGTCATTCATAAGATTTCTTTTCAGTATGCAAATATTCACATACAACGCTGCCTAGGTGATAAGAGAAAGTAGCCAAGATATGTCCCTGATTACTAATGTTTGCATTTAACTGAATATTGTCAATACTTTTTTTAAATATATATTTCACATTTCAAAATAAGGTTTAGATCAGTCTATCCCTAGATGAGCCCTGTGAATGCAGCCCATCAGTGACTCAAATACCACAGGTGGCATTGCCGCTGGCAACGTGGTTTCATGAAACAAACAATTTTGTAAAGTTCCAGGTAAAACAAAGTAAATCTTCTTTTGATTTTACCTGCATCCCTGAAAAATATGTGTGTATTCAAAGTATGCCCCCAAATCCTATTCTTATGTAAAAGCAGAGAGAATGTCTAGGTACAAATCGTCACAGAGTTTTCATCTGCGTGACGGCTGGCAGGACACCTGAGCCGGTGTGGGATGCAAGACAAGTCTACACGCGTCTCCTGCGGTGTGAAAGATCTCACATCTCTGGGCCCGGATTGGCATTCAGTGCCGATCACTGGGGCAATCAAGAATGCCCCGTGGGCCGGGCGCGGTGGCTCACACCTGTAATCCTAGCACTCTGGGAGGCCGAGGCGGGAGGATCGCTCGAGGTCAGGAGTTCAAAACCGGCCTCAGCAAGAGCGAGACCCCGTCTCTACTAAAAAATAGAAAGAAATTAATTGGCCAACTAAAAATATATAGAAAAAACATTAGCCAGGCATGGTGGCGCATGCCTGTAGTCCCAGCTACTCGGGAGGCTGAGGCAGAAGGATCACTTGAGCCCAGGAGTTTGAGGTTGCTGTGAGCTAGGCTGATGCCACGGCACTCTAGCCTGGGCAACAAAGTAAGACTCTGCCTCAAAAAAAAAAAGAAAAAAGAAAAGAATGCCCCGTGATTTTCCCATATACCTCCCAGAGGCTGCCACTGCCCAGACAGGGAACCTCTGACATCCCCTTGGCTGTGTGGGTTCCCGTGTAGTTTTCGATGTGGGGCAGGGGCCAGGCCACCTGGAGGGGCTGAGAAGCCCTAACGATTCGGTGTCTTCCTCCTCCGCAGGGGCTGAAGATCAGCGTGCTCTGGACTCTGTACTACGGCATCCTTAGCGCTTTTGCGCCTGTGTATAGCTGGATCCTGGTGCTCCGAGGCCTGGTGGGCTTTGGGATTGGAGGAGTCCCCCAGTCGTAAGTAAATACCCAGCTCTGGCCATCCACACACAGCCAGGCGGCCACTCAACTATGTCTGCTCATGGCCTCGGGGGAATGCAAAGACAGCTACGCCAGGGCTTCTGGCACCCAGGAGCTATGGTGTAGCAAGAGAGTAGCGTCATTACCAGTATCGTAATGATTAATAACAATGGACACCACCACCACCACGGTGGCTGGAAGGTGGTAAAAGTGAAATAGCAATAAAAATAATAGATCTAGCGCTGACTGGCCATTTCTCGTTGACACATCAGTGCAGCCCAGGAGGTGTGTGTCATTGTACTATTGCAATCTCCATTTTACAGTTGGGGAAACTGAGGCTCAGAGGGTGAAATCATTTGCCCAAGTCACATGGTGTATCAGCGGAACTAAGCCTGAGTTTATCTGCCCACCGCATCCATGCTCTTCACCACCTCAGATGCCACCTACTGTGTCCTTCCAACCTAAACACAGGCAGGGGATGGCGCTGGCCACATGCCAGTTGGGTGTTGTTTTGTTGTTGCTGCTGTTGTTTAAGGTATTTAGAATATTCAGAGTTGTAGGAAGAAGCCACAGTCACCTGGGTATCTGGGGAAGCCTTGCCATCCTGGCTGGGCCCTAAAGCAGGGATTGGCAAACTACGGCATGTGGGCCAAATCCAACCCCCATTTCCTGGTGTTGTAAATAAAGTTTTATTGGAACACACCACACTCTTCATTTACGCATTATCTACAGCTGCCTTCGTGCTACAGACTTGAGTAGTTTCAGCAGAGGCTACATGGCCTGCAGAGATTCAAATATTTACCATGTAGCCCATTATAGAAAAAGTGTGTTGGACCCCACCCCAAAGGGTGATGATAATAGCCAATATTTCGTGTTTACTCTGTGATAGGTGCTGTTCTAAACAGTTTACCCAGGTTGTCTGTTTAATTCCCAAGTCTTCCCTAGGGGGTAAATTCTATTATTAATCCACTTTACAGATAAAGAAACAGAGGCACAGAGAGGTAAAGTAACTTGCTCCAGGTAACACAGCCAGGAAGTGGCAGAGCTGGGATATGAACCCAAGGCCCTCTTAAATCCAGAGCCTGGGCTCTAACCATTGCATTTTACTGCCTTGCAGTTAAGAATGTAAAGTGTTTGGAAAGAATCAGAAGGCGACTTGGGGAAGATGTAGGCAATTTCATAGGAAGGGAACTGCATGAGAAGAAGAAGGCGTAGCTGAGTCTGAGGAAGGCTAATAATGGCCCGGGTTGGTCAGCTTGTAGGGATGAGATACAAGAGCATTAAAAGCTGAGGTTGGACAGGCCGGCCAGGGCAAGCTCATTAAAGGCCTTGAATGCCAGGCCAAAGGGATCTGTCTATAGGTGATAGGGAGCAACTGAGAGTTCTTGAGCAGGGGAGGCATTTCAGAAGTATTAATCTGGCAGTGGTGGGTCAAATGGGTTGGAGGCAAGGAACCTTATTGGGATAATGTAAGGAAATTGTGTGAGAGGACCAGGTAGATCCCTTGTAATTGATTCATTCATTCCACTAATACTTCCTGAGCCTCTACACAATGGCACAGGCAAGAGAGACATGGTCCCTGTCATAGGCTGGGGTCCTGGGAAACAGACTCTGAGATGGAGATTTGTGTGCAGGTGGTATTAGAATCAATATCTGTAAGCAAGTGAGAAAAGCAGGACTTTTGTCCTGAGATGGTGTGTGGCGGGAAGTTTAGTTGCTCTGCCGTTGCCAAGGGGACCTCTGCTAGCCGGTAGGGGGTCAGAAGCTGGGATGACCGTTCAGCGTTGTTCCAAATTGGGGTAAGGGGGCCAGACTTTTCTACCCTCACGTCCCCTAGTCATTGGATGTGGGCTGTCATTAAATGGGAGCAGGACCTTGGGCAAGGCAGCTGCTTTGGACCAAGGCAGTTCCTGCAAGGGACTCAGCGACGAGCTCTTAGCAAGCAACACTCCTGGTCATTCCGCAGGGAATAAATGCCTCGGTCCGGAAGGGTAAATCCACATGGCACATCACAGCATCCTCTAGAGCCCACCCCTTGCACCTCTTGGATCAACTTGCTTCGTAGACACTCATGTATCACTTAGTGAGCATTGGGGACACATTCTTTGAAATGCATCACTAAGTGATTTTGTTGTGCAAACGTCACAGAGTGCACTTACACACCTAGATGCACTTACACTACACACGTGGGCTCTATGGTGTAGCATTTTGCTCCTCGGCTACAAACCTGTATGGCAGGAGACTGTACTGAGCACTGTAGGCAGTTGGAACACAGTGGTAAGTATTTGTGCATCTAAACATAGCTAAACATTGAAAAGGTACAGCAACAATATGGCATTATGATCTATGGCACCACCATCATATTTCATGTCAGTGGTTGACCGAAATGTCCTTTTGCAGTGCGTGACTATAATAAGGTCACTCCATTTGAGAGCAACAGTTCCTCCGATATTCTGGTGGTTCTTTTTTCCTGCAGAGATTTATAGAGTATGGCTGGTGGGATACGCTAGAGACCCTGCTATGGCTGCTGGTCTCATGGCTGCGACAGATGCCTGTCTCTCCCTCCTCTGCTACCCATTCTAGATTCCCTCACCTTTGGTTAGCACTTCCGTGGATCTAGATGGGTTATGTGGCAGGGTGACCGAAAGGGTCTGAGTTCCTGGTCACCATGCCCTTTTCAGGCCATGCCTGCTACACTTGTCCATTCACGAATAGCCCTGGGCAGAGGAGTACCAAGAGATGTCCTGTGTATCACCTGGGTGTCCCTGTAACAGTAGCTCTACCTACCGGTGATGGGTAGGATCAGTTTCTCTGATAGAATGGTGACTGCTTTTCTCACCTGCTCGTTTCTTGACTCAAGGAGCCCAGAGTACTCAAGGTAGCAGCCGTTGCTTAAAGTCGAGTGAGACTCTTGCTGTGTCCCCTAGCGGGTGCTTTCCCTCTCTGGGAGCCGGGACCTTAGACCCACAAGAAGTTGATGTGAGGCACAGATGCCCCCAAGCAGGTCCCCGGGATGATGACAACGAGAGCTGCTCCTCCTCCACTCCCTTGGTTCCCAGACCCGCGCAGTCTTTCTACTGGGGACACAGCGCCGCGGCGGGGATTGATTTGAGTGTGCGTTGCCCCCTGGAGGACAGGGTCCTGTTGTCACGGGGCATCATCTCCAAGATGACATCTCAGCAGCTCCTGGGAAAGGCTGTTCCGTGGCTCTCCCAGGCCAGCAGCTCCTGGGTGGGATGGTATATGATAGGACCAGAGGATTCCATGGTGATGTGCCCACTGCTGCATCTGCTTTGTCGTGTATCTGCTCTGGTCCCGTGCAGTGTCACGCAGGATCGCGTATCAGTGGGTCAAACCTTCTTTAAGTCCTTGGGTGATGGCGGTGGCTGAGATGCAGGCAGGAAAGAAAACCAGTATGCAGAATCACTGCCAATTAGGTCAAGATGAAATCCCTGCTCCTTCCACAATGGAAGGGTCCAATGTAAATATGTTGCTACCAAGTGACATGGAGCGGGGGCGGGGGGCTCCACGTCGGTCTCTGTTGCTGGCACCTGGGCTCACTGGCAGCAGAAGGAGCAAGATCAGCCTTGGTGAGTGGGGTCGGGTGCTGCCCCACTACAGCACCTGCCCTCTGAGCACAGTGATTGACTCCTCGAACCTGCTGAGTGTCACGCACGGGGCAGACGGAGAAAGACAGTCCAGAGGGCTCATGCTGACTCCAAAACAGGGCGGCAAGATCATGGGCTGCCCAGGTTCGAATCCCAGCTCTGTCACATGATAGCTGCGTGACCTTGGGCAAGTCGCTCAACCTTTCTACACCTCAGTTTCCTCATCTGTAAAATGGGGACGACAACATACCCACCTCGTGGGATCACTTCGAACAGTAAATGGCAACACATGTACGTGCCCAGGACGATGCCTGGCCGAGCACTCCATGCATATCAGCGGACGTCGGATCTGCTGAAGGCTTTGGTAAGAAGCTCAAGTGTTGTCACCGTGATGGGCGAGGGGCTCAGTGTGTGACTGTAGAAAGGACGGGGAGCGGAGGGGACATGACCATGTGGATTGAACACAGGAGCAAATCCCCAGGCTCCTCCTGCCGCTTGCGGGGCTGGAAGGACAGCTAGTGGCTCTGGGTCCCCTCAGCCCTTCCCCGCCCTCATTCATGGTGGCTTCCGTCGGGGCTCTGCTCGGCAGCGCTGCACGTGGTGGGCTCGAATCCGGCATGGGCTTGGAAACCACTGGACCTCGAAGCGGAGGCCACTAACGCAGCCACAGCCGTAGATCTGGGCTGGGGGCGGCTCGTGGACAACGTGCACCACGTCTGGCCCAGGCCCGGGCATCTCTCCATTCATTGGCGAGGGTACGGTGTCCCCCTAGTGGCGGGAAGGAATGCTCGCGCAGAAAAGCAAATCAAACTCCTTTCCCAGGGATGCTCGGGTGGGGGCTGCCGGCAGAAGTAGCCTCCAAACAGTCTCCTGGGTTTCCTTCCCATATCAGGAAAGAGAAAGGAACTAAATATTCAAGATGGTAAAATGAGAAGTGCCACTTTCTATTTCTTCTTACGGATTTCCTGGAAATGACACAAAAGGGACAAGAAATAGAATACATCTTTCGCAGTGCAGGAAAGCAAGAAAAGGGTGCCACCGGTGGACCAGAAATTTTGAGGAACCTCTGGAAGCTGGCAAGCAGATGGGATTGCCATGGCAGAGCAACCGGAACAGAGAAAAATCACATCTGACAGCAGCAAAGGGAGGGAGATTCTTCACCTTGGAGCCTGGGAGAAACGCCCTTCCCAGGGTCTGCAAGTACAGGGAGAGGGGGTAGGATGTCAGGGGATAAAATAAAGGACCCAGCAGCTAGGAGGGCCTGTCCTCTTACCTGTTGCCGTGAGGGTCCCCAGCCCTCCCATGCCACGCTGTCCCATCGAGCTGTTCATTTATCGAATCCTATCATAGCCCTACTGTTTGTTTGAGCTATTGCTACAATCCAGGCACTAGGCCACGTGCTTTACATAGAGTACTATTTAAAAACCCACGAAACCTTAGGAGACATATATAAAATTATCACCTCTATTTTACAGGTAAGAAAGCTGGGGCTTTAAAGAAGCTAAGTAACACACCTCTGGTTGTACAGCTAGTGTGAATGGCAGAGCCAAGATTTAAGCATCACTGGATGGCTCCCACTTGTAATCCCAGCACTTTGGGAGGCCAAGGCAGAAGGATCGCTTGAGGCCAGGAGTTGGAAACCAGCTTGGACAATATAACGAGACCTCATCTCTACAAAAGAATTTTAAAATGAGCTGGGTACGGTAGCATGAGCCTATAGTCCCAGCTACTTGGCAGGCTGAGGGGGAGGACTGATGAAGCCCAGGAGTTCAAGGCTGCAGTGAGCTATGATTGCACCACTGCACTCTAGCTTGGGCAACAGAGCAAGACCCTGTGTCTAAATAAATTTAAAAAAATAATAATTTGACTCTCTAAACCTATTCTCTTAACGACTTCACTAAATAGCTCTTTTATTTTTGAGAAGGGCAAATAAAAACTATAAACAAAATTACAGAACTGTTTAGCTATCCAAGAAAACCACAGGCCTCCCACCACTATAACTCTACCTATTTGCATAAAAATGGTTATGTTTTAACTGTACACTCTTCTTATCTAATGATAAAAATGGCTCCCCCAAGTTCATTATTTGGAACATTTCGTTGAAGATATTTTCATGTAATTAAATGTGATTCAGAGCTTCCATTAATTTAGAATAGCTTTATCCAATTGCAGCACCTCGTAAAACCAGATGAATTAAGATGTTGCTGTATGATTTTTAAAAGCTCAACAACCAGAAGTCCTTGTAATGTACTCTGAATTTTTAATGTAAATACCAATTATTTTATGAATAAGGAACTCATTCCCCCACTCTGATCTTTTCTATGTTCCTCCTCTTCCCCAATTTCTTCTTTCTTTTCTTTCTTCCCCAGACTCAAGGGGATATGGGAGGGAATAGACTCTTGATGAAATGAGCAGCAGAACCACACAGCAAAGGAGCAGAAATACAGGGAGAGAAATATTGGGGCAACTTTTGCAAGCCAGTTGCACCTGGGTTCAAATCCAGGCGTGGCTGATGCCAAAGGCACTCACTGTGTTGAAGGATTACTTTGAAAGTGTTCAGAGCATGAGCGTGCATAGTCAGAAGGTCCTGGTAAATCATTCCTGTCCTCTGGGTCCCCAGTATTGATTTGGAGATGACTCTGGGGATGTAGAGCTGGTTGTTCGCAGCAGGCTTTTATTCCCTTTAAGGAGGGAAAGAGGAATCACATGTAGGATGCCAAATATTACACTTTGTCTATGGAAGAGCATCAGGAAGGAAGAGACTTTCATTCGAGCAAGGGAGCATTTTATTTTTATCCTTGCAAACAATATATTTTTGTTTTAGGAAATTTAGAAAACGCAAAGAAGCATCAAAAAATGATAATCACCTCTAATCACACACATATCTCCTCTCTAAAATGCGTAAGATACAGATTGGTACTGGGGCCAATGGATTTTTATTTCCAGCAGAGGGCGCTGTGCACTCTGGCAGGACATTGACGTAAGTGCGGTGAAAAGCTGTGGTCGTTGACCCCCTGCTTGTGTTTTAGCTGCTCCTGAAGATGAATATCCCAGGTAGCCAGCTCCCCCTGTTCTACACTGAAACCTGCTTCCGGATGTCCTTTGGATCGGTGTCGACAATGAACTTGCCCACAAACCCATCCCTGACATTGCTCTTTCCTCCAAAGACCAAGCAGAGATGCCAGGCTGAGATCACAGGTCATTTCTTTCCACGCATGTGATCCAGATGGCCAATCTTTAATTTCCCAGTGCTGTAAATGCGATTATTTGCAGTCGAAATTTATTTATGCCAGAATCGGCTGCTTCTTGGCATTGCTAATTTCATCGCTCACTCTTTTATTTTTCAGTCTGAGTGTAATAATTGCCACACTTTGGATGAGGCTCAAGCAGCTCATTTGCATAATCAACTGCTATCGATAATGGCCACGTGTGGAGTGCAAGGATTATACGAAAAGATGCTGCTTGTAGCGTAGGTTGCAAAACAAGAAATTGAAAATGACCTATATGTTAATCGACAGGTGTAGGTAAATAAATGATGATACAACTGCAATGAGGAAGGCTATGCAGCTGTTAAAAATACTCACGCCTGTAATCCTAGCTCTCTGGGAGGCCGAGGCGGGCGGATCGCTTGAGTTCAGGAGTTCGAAACCAGCCTGAGCAAGAGCGAGACCCCGTCTCTACTATAAATAGAAAGCAATTAATTGGCCAACTAAAAATATATAGAAAAAA